>VDFB02353493.1:45705606-45742948 GCA_007258455.2 Sequoia sempervirens
GGGACAAACAATGAGTGAGATGGAGAGAGAAAAAAAGTGATACAACTTGTTGATTACTGAAATTTGAAATGATGACTACTAAAATTTGACTAAGTTGACATTTATATATGGACATTTACTTTCTTATACTTTAAGTTATATTTCATGTATATAGTTTAGGATGTTTGAGAGTGGTTTTGGATCTCTAAGAAATATAATGCAAATTCTAGTTTTTGAAAGATCTTATAATTTATAGAGGGAAGGGCGGAGGGAGAGAGAGATATATATATGGAGAGAGAGAAGGGTAGATAGGTAGAGAGGTATTTCTTGAGCTCATAGGAGAGAGAGTCAAGTAAGGGGATGGAGATAGTGTGAGAGAGGTCTAGAGTGTAAGGGATAGAGAGAGAGAGAAACAAAATGATACAACTTGTTGATTACTAAAATTTGACATGATGACTACTCAAATTTGAATAAGTTGGCATTTACATATGGACATTTACTTTCTTATAATTTAAGTTATATTTCATGTATATAGTTTTAGGATGTTTGAGAGTGGTTTCAAATCTCTAGGAGTTATAATGCAAATTATAGTTTTTGGAAGATCTTATAATTTACATTTATTTTTGTATATAGTTTCACTAGAAGATAAGAAGAAGAAAGATAAATAAATAAGATAAATAAAAAATTTCAATGTAGAAAAAACGTGAATGTGTTATAATGTGCTCACATTTTTTTAAAGCATTCAAATAATGCAAACGTGTTATAATGTGCTCACATTTTGTGAAAGAATTAATATAATGTGAGCATTTTTAATGTTCTCACATTTTGTGAAAGGATTCACATAACATGAGCACATTATAACACACTTGCATTTTGTGAAAGCATTCACATAACACGAGCACATAATAACGCACTTGCATTTTGTCAATGTATTTAGATAACATAAGCACATTATAATGTGCTCATTTTTTTGTCTATTTTGGGAATTTCCAAGCCTTTGGCTTGGATTTGCCTTGGATTTCCAATCCAAAGGCTTGGAAAGAATTTCTAATGCCCAAAGACGTGTTTTCTAGATTCTATAAAAATCACATAATCTTTAGTGTGCTCCCCATTAGGTTTGCATGTGCTTCAAGGTCAAGTAAAAAAAAACTTGGGTAATGTTAATCTCTCTCTTAGATATCTAAAAATGTAGTTTTTTTATATTTTTAGTATGCCAAGGCTTTCATCTTTAATTTATTTTGTTGGTGTATATATTTTATGCCAAAAACCAATGTTTGGTATTTTTTACTTTATTTTTTAATGGTTCATTGAAATTTCAAATAAATTTTATTTTTAGAAACTAGACTCCATTCTACAGATATTAAAAAATAATTTTTGATTAGTTTTCAAAAAATTTAGGGGGGATCATGCTCAAATTTCTGATTTTTAAGATGTTAAATATTAGTTAAAAATCATATATTCATTAAAAATTTAGTAGAAAATTGGGGATAAGCTACATGGTATTAGATATTTGAACTCACTGAAGCAATTTTTAAAATACTAAAATAAATCTAACATTTTAGGGGGACCAAATCAAATGCTATGTTATGTTTTTTAAAAAAATAGGACCAATTTGTTTTCCCCCCTTTTTGAACCCCTTAATCTCTACCATTTTCAAAAAAAATTACTAGTTTAGAAAGTAGATTAAGAGAACTGTGACTCTTGTTTTTGTTGCATCTTAAAGTTTTGAGTGTAACTATCTTCAATTTCTCATCCAAGGTCAATCTTTCCTGGTTTTAGTTAAAAATGTGGCCACTTAAGACCCCTTTTTGGATTTAAGACCCCTTTCTGCCCCCCCCATCTTTGTTCACTTACCCCTTGGCTATCTTGCATTGGACCACCTTAACAAACTTAGAATTTGTTAAGACACTCAAGATAGCCTTATTTTCTTTGGCATTGTTCTCATGGGCATTCTTTTCATTAGCATCTATAATAGGATGACTAGGTTTAATATAATCATACTTTGCAACTCTCTAAATTTCATACCCTCGAGAAGTAAGGTATGCTTCCATCCTCACAATTCAAAAGGCATAGTTGCTTCTATCAAATAGTGGTGCTTTGGAGGAGGAATATTTTTGAGCCATGTGTTCTAACTAGTATTTTCCTTCAACTGTTAAGTTGCACAAAGGAACTCGGCTCTAATACCAATTGTTGAAACACAATGATATGCTAAGGGGGGGTGAATCAGTATATCCCACAATTTTACTAAATCCTACTTTTTCACTTAGAACTTCTTACTACCTTAGACAAATAACATATGAAATAATCAAAGAAGATTCCACTCCAGAATCTTTTAAACATCTGGTTAGGGATGAGGGAGTGAACAAGGTCTAAAATATGAAGAGAGAGGATCTTGAGAATATGTTGTATCGTGTTGAAAAATTAGAAAGGAAATTGACAGGGCTAATGCGATTCACATTCCAAGTTATCCACAGGTCTATTGCTACTTATCTAATGTGTTGTGTGAGGAGGTTGACAAAAAAAATGCAAAAGAGGAACCTAGTAACAAATGGGTGGGTGATGAGGTTTTGGATCTCCTCTTTGATGAGAGGGAGGGCTTATCAAAGTAATGGGTTGGGTGTTTATTGTTGGTGGGTGGGTTTTCCTATTAATTGACTATCTATTGTTGTAAGTTTTTGGTGTCTATTTGTTGTTTTTGCTACTAGACAATATGATGTTAGTTTTTTCTTTTTGATCCTCTTTGGCCCTTTGGAATCCTAGTGTAAATGGTATTGCACCCTATAAATTTAGCTTATCTTATCAAAAACATATCAAATACAATTCAAAGGCACAATCTGATGTAGGAGCATCCTTGGTTCTTGGCAATCTTGCAACAACCAAAAAAATATTTCCTTTTAGTTTTATTCTTGTTCAATTCGTGTTGGTGGATTCATCATATTTTCTCACCAGACCCTGTGGATCTATTTTTACATCATGGACATGTTCATTTTCCTTATTTTGATATTTGAGCTCGATTGGATCTTTTTTCAGACAAGTTATCACTTCTAGATTTCTTGGCAGTTTCTTGAACCAACACTAAAATAATTTTCAGGCCTAAAGGCTAATTTGATCATTCATGGATCGTTCCTATAACTTGTAGATCTTGATGGTGTGATTTTATTGTTTCATGGAGTTTCCCTCGACCTTAATTATAGGTCCACACTTCATTTTATGCAATCACCAAGGAGTAATTCAAATTTGAGGCTGACGTGTTCATGCACACATTACATTTTCTTTTATTGAGGATTTTAATAGTCTTTGGCTGATGCGGATGATTCTAGATCAAGATGTGATATAAATAATTGTAATAGATCATTAGGAAAAGTAGTCAGATAGAATAAAGAGACTAGAGATGTATAATATTTTTATTGCATTAGGAGCATATCGAGGAGATATTGTATTTTGAACATGTTATCTGAGCCGATGGAAGCGAATCTATGCTTCGGATGTTGTCGACCGGTGTAATTGAATTTATGTTAATGAATGTTTGAATCTGCATTTTCCTCCATATTGCATGTTGTTTTTGTTGTGTTACTCTTGTTGCATAGTTCATATTGTTCTCTTTGAGGACCCTCCTACCGTGGCTACGCTAGATTGGTAATAGAGCGAGATTTGATCCGTGAGAGGTCATCAAAATTTGCAGAGTCCTATTGAAGATTTGTTGTCGAGTGGCGGACTATGGATCCAACCTACAGCTGTAGAGGACTTGTGTAATGATAACAGGAAGAATAAATGTTAGAGGAAATGGAAGATGTGGAAATGTAGACCCAGCTTTAATGGAGATGTTGAGAGGAATTGTTTCCAGATTAGATGCAGTCGAAACGGCCCAAAGGAGAGGTTGACTATTCAATGATGTGAGTAATGAAGAGGTAGAAGTACAAGAATAAAGAGGAAGAGAAGAGAAACTTGGCCTAGATAAGGGAGAAGAGAGGTTCATAAGAGCCCTAACTAGAGAAAATACAAAGCCACATTTCAATCCACTAGATTATAATGGTAAGTTGGATTTGGATGAATTGCTTGATTGGATAACCAAGATGGAGAAGTATTATGATTTTGAAGGCACCACTAAAGATAAGAAGGTGAAATTTTATTGTACAAAGTTGAAAGGACATGCATCCCTTTGGTGGGAATATTTATAGACAGATAGGCAAAGAAGAGGAAAGGAGAAGATAAAATCATGGGATCAGATGGTGAATAAGTTATTTAAACAAGTTTTATGCCTCACAGTTATCAAATCAATTTGTTCCAAAAAGTTGTAGAATTTGAGCTGAAGAGTCAAGAAGTGTAGCCAAGTATACTGAGGAGTTCTACAATTTGAACATCAGATCTAGACATTCAGAGGATGAGATCGAGCAAGTAGCCAGATATGTGAATGGTTTGAGGCCATCTATATAGGATGAGATCAGTTTGATTAAGTTGCAAAGTGTGGAAGAGGCATACCAATGTGCCCTAAAGGCAGAAGAGAAGTTGAATAAAATACATGAGCAAAGATAGAGAGGAAGAGGTGGAAGATTTCAAAGAGGAAGAATTTTTACTAGAGGAGGAAGAGGAACTTTTGTAGATTAGAATAAAGATAAGGAAGTCAGTAAGACTGATAATGTGTCTGAAGTAGGGATGATGGAAATTCTGAGAGAGGGAGGATATGGTGGTTGCGGAATGAGGGGTTATAGAAAGATAATAAGGAAAATGGTATTGGGGGAACTTGTTTTTTTTAAATATGGTGAGAGAGAAGGACATAGAGAATTTGAATGTAATCAGGGAGACACAAGCATAAAGATAGAGAACAATAGAAGAACAACCTTTGTTGAGGAAGATCATGTTGGATCATCTAACAAACTGGAAGATGGAGAAGTGTTGGTGAATAGAAGAGTATTATGTCAAAGTGAGATGGAGAAGGAACTATTGCAGAGGAAGAATTTGTTTCGAACCAGATGCAAGGTAGCTGGTAAATGTTGCAAAGTGATTATTGATAGTGGAAGTTCTAAGAACCTAGTTTCTGAAGAGATGGTGACTAAATTGAAGTTGGAAAGATTGAAACACACGAAATATCGGATAGCTTGGATACAAGATGAGCATAATATATTGGTAAGTGAACAATGTCTAGTGAAATGGAAGATAGGAAATTACCATGATGAAGTTTTGTGTGATATTATGCCTATGGATGTATGCCATGTTTTGTTAGGAAAGGCAGCATTATGATGAAGCCGGAATCATTCATGATGGAAGGGAGAAAAGAATACATATAATATTGTTGCTAATGGGATGAAGCAGACTTTGTTGCCATTGGGGATGTTCCTAAAGTTGAGGTTTGTACAAGTGCTAGAATTTGTTTGGTTGATGGAAGGAGATTCTTGGATGGACTGAGACATGAGAATATGTGTTATTCCTTTGTTCCTAAGAAGGATGAATACTTGAAGCATGTAGAAGAACACCTAAAAGAGATAAAGGAGTTCTTGACAGAGTAAGAGGAGATCATTTCAAAAAATGTACCTGATGGATTACCCCTGTAAGGAGTATTAGTCATTACATGGATCTGATTCCTAGAGCTAGTTTTCTTAATAAAGCAACACACTGGATGACACCTACAAAGAATGAAGAGTTGAATAGACAAGTACAAGAATTGTTGAGGAAGGGTTTGATCAGGGAAAGCTTAAGTCCTTGTGCAGTACCTGTTGTGTTAGCACCTAAGAAGGATGGATAATGGAGGATGTGTATAGATTCTAGAGCCATAAACAAGATCATAGTGAAGTACAGATTTCCTTTTCCCTGGATGGATGACATTATGGATTGTTTGAGTGGAGATAAAATACTTTACAAAGATAGATTTGAAGATTGGATATCATTATATCAGAATCAAAGGAGATTAGTGGAAGACAGTGTTCAAGACAAATGAAGGATTGTATGAGTGGTTGGTGATGCCTTTTGGACTAACACATGCACCGAGTACTTTCATGAGGTTGATGAATGAGGTATTGAAGAAATTCTTGGGTAAGTTTGTGATTTTTATTTGGATGACATCTTGATTTTCAGTAAGAGTAGAGAAGAACATTTTTTACATATAAGACAAGTTTTGCAGAGGTTAAGAGAAGAACAATTGTTGATAAAATTAAGAAGTGTAGTTTCATGAAGGAAGAATTGGTATATCTGGGATTTGTGATATCTATGGATGGATTAAAGATGGATCTTGAGAAGGTAAGAGAAATTATTAAGTGGCCTACACCAAAAAGCATTGGAGAGGTAAGATCATTTCATGGATTGGCTAGTTTCTACCGAAAGTTCATTAGGAATTTCAATTCTATTTGCAATCCTATGATAGAAAAAATGAGAGGAGATAAGAAGGATTTAAGGTGGATGTCTGGAGAAAATCAGAGTTTTGAGTTGTTGAAACAAAATGTGACTGAGCAGCCTGTGTTGGATTTACTAGATTTCAATAAGGTATTTCAAGTAGATTGTGATGCAAGTGGAAATGCAATTGGAGCAAGTGTTGAGTCAAGAAGGGAGACCAATAGCTTATTTCAGTGAGAAATTGAATGATGCTAGGAGAAGATATTCAATGTATGATCAGGAGTTTTATGCCATAGTTCAAGCCTTGAAGAAGTGGAGACGTTACTTGTTTCCCAAGGATTTTTGTGTTGTATCTGAGATCATCGAGGAGCTGCGGTATTGAATAGTCAAGGTAGAGTTGAATTAGAGACACATGAGATGGGTAGAATTATTGCGAGTTATACTTTTTTGAAGCATAGGGTGGGAAGTCAAATAGAGTTGTTGATGCTTTGAGTAGAAGGAATTTTGGTAGAGATGAGAGTGGAGGTACTAGGCTTTGAGAATTGAAGAACTTGTATGAGGAAGACACGAATTTTGCGAGAACCTTGGAGAGCTTGTAAAGAACCATTTTAGAAGATAGGAGTCAATGGTTGGATTATTTCATTCAAGGGGATATGTTGTTTAGAGGAAATCAGTTGTGTATACCCTAGAGTTCAATGAGAGATAACTTAATAAAAGAAAAGCATTGTGGAGGATTGTTAGGACATTTTGGAGTTGATAAGACAGTAGCAATGATAGGTGAGAATTAGTTTTGGCCACAAATTCATAGGGAAGTTAGGAAATTTGTGTAGAGTTGTAGAGTTTTTCAAGTAGAAAAAGGGATTAGTCAGAATATTAGATTGTATAAGCCTTTGACAATTCCGGAGAGACCTTGGGAGGATATCAGCATGGATTTCATACTTGGTTTGTTGAAGACATAGAGAGGTAATGATTCTATATTTGTGGTGGTGGATAGATTTTCTAAAATGGAACATTGCATACCTTGTAAGAAGACAACAGATGCAGTATATGTAGTAGACTTAATTTTCAAAGAATTAATTAGATTGCATGGATTACCTAGGAGTATTTTTTCAGATAGAGATACAAAGTTTGTTGGTTAGTTTTGGAGGACACTTTGAAAGAAGTTAAAGATAGATTTGAAGTTCAGTTCTACTTTTCACCCATAGACTGATGGATAGACAGAGGTAGTAAATAGGAGTTTGGGGAATTTTCTGAGATGCTTGGTTGGAAAGAAGACCGAAAGTTGGTATTTAGTCCTTGCACAAGCAGAATTTGCATACAATAATTCAGTGAACAAGAGTACTAGAAAGACACCTTTTGAGATCGTTACTAGAGTTCATCCTAGAGGTATATCAGAATTGAGAGACATCAGTAAGGAAGATAAAAGGAGTGTAGAAGTAGAGGAATTTTCAGAACATATGAAATAGTTGCATACTCAATTGAAGGGGCAATTGGAAGACATGAATCAAAAGTATAAGGAGAAAGCAGATGAAAAGAGGAGACATAAGGAGTTCAAAGTGGGATATGAAGTGATGGTGTATTTGAGGAAGGAAATATTTCCCATTGGAACATATAATAAGTTGAAGATAAGGAAGTTTGGACCTTGTAAGATTTTGAAGAAGTTTGACTCAGGAAATGCATATGAAGTAGATTTACCAGATGGCATGGGTATATCGCCTATATTCAACATTGCAAATGTACATAAATACCATGAAGCAAAGTTAAGTGAAGAAAGTAAAGTGAAATTTGAGAATTAGCTTCTTAAACAATAGCTAGATGGGACTGAAAATATTTTGGATATTAGAGATGGGAGGAAAACTCATGGAAAATAGTACAAAGAATATCTTGTGAAGTGGAAGGGTAGACCAGTCAAGGATTCTTCTTGGATTTCTTAGGCTGAGGTAGACCATATTGGTTTTCCTTTAGCCCCAATAAAGTGAGGGACTCAATTTTCAATAACCTTGGATGTATGATGTAGGAGCATCCTTGGTTCTTGGCAATCTTGTATCAACCAAAAAAATATTTCCTTTAAGTTTTGTTCTTCTTGTTCATTTCTTGTTTAGTTCATGTTGGTGGATTCATCATATTTTCTCACCAGACCCTGTGGATCTATGTTTACATCATGGACATTTTCATTTTCCTTATTTTGAGATTTGAGTTTGATTGGATCTTTTTCTGGCAAGTTATCACTTTTCAATTTCTTGGCAGTTTCTTGAACTAGCACCAGAATAATTTTCAAGCCTAACGGATAATTTGATCATTCGTGGATCATTCTTGTAACTTGTGGATCTTGACGATGTAATTTTGATTGTTTCATGGAGTTTACCTAACCTTAATTATAGGTCCACACTTCATCCCATGCATTCACCAAGGAGTAATTCAAATTTGAGGCCTACCTGTTCATGCACATGTTACATTTTCTTTTATTTGGGATTGTAATAGTCTTTGGCTGATGCAAATGATTTTAGATCTCAAGATGTGATATAAATAATTTTAATAGATCATTAGGAAGTCAATCAGATAGAATAAGAGACTTGAGATGTAATATTTTTGTTTGCATTAAGGAGCATATAGGAATGTTGTATTTTGAACATGTTGTATTAGGCCAGTGAGTGAAATTTGTAAGCCTGGATGTTGTCAACTGATTGTAATTGAGATTTTTGTTAATGAGAATGTTTGAATCTACATTTTCCTCCATATTCTGTGTAGTTTTTGTTGTGTAACTCTTGTTACATGGTTCAAATTGTTCTCTTTGGGGACCCTCCTGTCATGGTTGCACCACAATCACACAACCATAACACCAAATTTAGGTGGATAACCTTAGAAGTGAAAAAACCACAGTGAGCAAGTTGCTTGGAGTTACTATCCAAATCTAGCCTCACAAATGAAAAACATAATTTACAAGTTTTGTGGCTTCAACCAAAGGAATTTCACAAATCCCTACAAACAACAACACTTGTAGAATGAGGCTACAACCTTTGTACACAATACTTGATATAAACTACAGATCAATCACCACCACAACACTCTTTTTCCTTCAACTCGCTACTTTGTCCATTTTCTTAATAACATTTGTTTCCTTCATCCAATTTATTTTGACACTCTTCTTCACTTCACACAAATTTTTTTTCCTTCAGCTCACTACCCTCATCATGCTTCCTTACTTCTTCATATACACACTTACTCTCTACTACCTTCAACTCACTACTTTTGGCATATTACACACATCACACTACCTTCATCTCACTACCTTTAGCACATTTCACACATTAAAAATGAAGACTTCAAACACTCTTGATCATACTTGATCTTCTATTTATATCCTCCAAAAGCTTCAAAAAATTTCTCCTTGTCAGCCCAAATGAAATGTATGATATGAAATGTGCAACAACCATTACAAAGTTATCTTCCAAACATCCACTATAAGAGGGAGAAAAATTTGGTCCAAGCTAGGAGATAAGAAGGACCTATTCCAAGTTATCCCAAAAAAAACTTATACCACATATTCCCATGTTGGCACACACAACAAAAATTTCGTGCAAACACTTCAACATTCCAAGTTATCCCAAAAAAAACTTATCCTTCCATGCATTAGCTCCAAAAAAAAGGTAGTATCAAAGAGATAAAACATCATTTGGATCATCTTACAGACATTATATGATATTCAAAAATGTTCACATAGATTCTTTGCACACATTTGAATGCTACTTTCTATTCGTGCAAGCAAATAGAAACTAACTCAAACATCACTTTGAAACCCAAAAAAATATAGTTTTGATATCGAACAATGAAAACCTAACTTGCAATACACCTCAAAACCTAAAACTTGAAAAGAGAAATCAGATAGATAACTTGAGCACATCCTCAAAACCACAAGATCGCATCATCAAATGTAGAGAAATACATAGCATTTCTTTGAACAAGTTCTTAACTACAACAACATAGTCTTCACTCTACTATCTCTCAAAACTTCTATGGTAACTTTCAACCACTTAAAACAAGAAAATACATGCTTCACACTTTTCTTTGTCTAACTTCCAAACCACAAGGCCATATCTTCAAATGTAGAGGAATGAGGAGAATTCTTTGGAGATTTTTAATACAACTTCCTAAACCAC
Organism: Sequoia sempervirens; assembly: GCA_007258455.2. NCBI lineage: Eukaryota > Viridiplantae > Streptophyta > Pinopsida > Cupressales > Cupressaceae > Sequoia > Sequoia sempervirens. The sequence goes on from VDFB02353493.1 coordinate 45,716,067, forward strand.
TAACTGCATGAAAACATTCCATACATTATTTCATATCATATGTAATTTTTTACATCAAGAGACATAATACAATAATTCTCAACATTATAGAACATATTTATAGCATTATTCATCAACATGATGGAACTGCAACTTCACAATACTTATGAGCATCACATGCAACCTTCCACAATACCACTCAATTGACATCAATGAAAACATCTGCAACAATAATAAGGTGAAGAAACTATGGTGTTCTTAACCTTAATATTATTTTTATTTAATGCACTTTAATATTTCTTAATTAGGATGAAGAGGTATGTCTCTACATAGTTAAGCCTATAAACAAGGAGGATGAATCTCTCCCAAATTATGATAATTTAAAATATTGAATTCATATATTATTTTCTAAAATTATTGGAGGTCACCCACTCAAATTGGTCTACTATTTTACTATTTTTTGTATTTATTTTTAATAAATATCATAAAAAAAGATGATACCAATATTGATTTGATTCCTCTATTTCCCTTAAAGTTGAAATGTTAATTTCCTATTATTTTTATCCTATATACATTGCTCTTATGAAATTAATTATAAAATGGATTTATTTAAATAGAATGAGATAACATATTTTATCCTATATAAATTCCTCTTAGGAAATTCAATTCTACTTGTTAAAAAAGCTACTCCTAGAACAAAATTAAATTCCCCAATTATGTAACCCATGCCTTCTAAAACCTAGAAACCACTAAGCCAAAAAGCTATTACTACTAGGCTATGTGAGCTTAAACAATCCCCCCCCCTAAAAAAAAAGGATTTGCAAAAGACCTAACACAATTGTGAAAGACTCACCTAGAAAAATGAAAAAGAAACCTACAACAAACTTCTTTTTGGAAGAGGCCACTTCTAATAAGGAGGAGGTTGAAGATAATAATAAAAATATGAATAAAAACGAGAGTAAAAATGAACCCAACACAACTACATATGTTGAATACACTAACCCTAGTGTGTGGAGATCTCATATATTGTTATTAAAGAGGCCCCTAACATAATTGTGGACGAAATTTCTAGTAATGAGTCTGAACAAGTTAAGGAGCAAGATGGTAGCAACAATGATAATGATATGAAGGAAGTTGAGGAGGATGTTGATAGCCTGAGCTTGTTTCTAGAGTTCCATGCCATCGTTCAAGACCCAAAGGAATCCACCCCTACTAAATAATGCAATGCAAACAAATGCCCCAATTGTGAGAAGATTTCATAGGATTTCATGGCACTATTGACTAGCATTGAAAACTTGGGGATTTAACTTAATGGCCTCTCACTCTTGGATTTTTCTTGCAAGAGGAGATAAAAAAGACACAAGAAGACTATTGAACCATATTATATAGCCACCAGAAGAAAGATGTTTTGAACTACTCATGGAGGATTGGGAAAATCTTCCTAAGTAAGATGTTCTTCTAATTGCTAGTTTTAATTTTCAAAAAAATTCTCTACTAAGATATTATTGTTATTTTTTGTCACTAGTTTGTTTATGACTTGTGACCCTAGTTTCCTTTTTGTTTAAAACTCTTTTCCCTTGGGGACTTTAGTGTTTGGGTATAGTTCCTTGTAAATATTTCTTACTTTATCAAAACATATTTCATGAGGCATACATTAGGTCAACTCATAATGGCTAGTGAAATGTGTTGGAAAAGTTTGAATTTTAATTTGAAGTATTGGGATTTAAGGAGCTCTTGTACTTCTCAAGAATTAATAGGATGAATCTTAAGTCACATGGAAATGACTAATTGGATAAATTGGGTATCGTACTTGATAGAGAGTGAATGTAAGGATCAATGAGTTTAAGTATGGATGAATAGGTAGTTAATGCATGAGGATTACTGAAAATGAAGGCAAAATAACAATGTATGGGGAATGATCTATGAGTGAAACCCAATACAATAATATGTCACTTGTCAATATGTTATTGCATTAAGATATTCCCAATAAGGTGGGCATAAAAATAAATGGAAAATGTTATTATTATATTAATTTTTCATTACATGTATCCCCCACTTTGATGTGCACATGAATCTAAACTAAGCATGCATTTCAAATTATATAGAAATTCTCAACCAACATGAAAAATAAATATTTAGAGACTCATAAATTCTATTGTCTCTAAAAAAATATACATTAATTCTTCTTATATACTCCTTAGTATGAGTGTTCCATTTGAAACTAGCAATAAAATAATGTGTAATGACTAGTATTTAACACCTGATTAAATACGGACAATTATTACATGTTGATTTATCTAACTATGAAATATAAGAGGATCAAATATAGGATAGGAATTTTTTTCGTACTTAGTAAGTGGTATAAAAAACTTCATCCCATACAAAATATAAGGGACCACACAATGCAACCATGTGATAACACTACATTTGATGTGGTCATGAGATAAAACTCCAAACAATCCAACAATCTAATGTGATAGAACACTATGTGATGTAGCATGTGATAAAAAATCCATGTAATATTGTAGTAATATGATAAAAATCCTTGCAATTTGGATTTATTTCTATAAAATAATATAACTTCATCCAAATATGGCAATTCCATCTAAAATATTAGCCATGAAAACTATTATCTATAATATATTCCCCCTCTAATTAGTTGCATCCAATAAATGAAATGAATTGGAGATATAAAAAATATAGCATCGTAAAAATCATGTTTATAAAGAATATAATAACTATTTTTAATGAGCATTATGTGACAAGAAAATAGTGAATAACTAATAATAATTTAGGTATGTAAATTCAAGGGATGATAATGTGCCTTAAATGTTACCCATAATGATGAATCAACTATCGTGTCTTACAAAAATAATGTAAACACAAGATGGCATATGTTAAATGGGATAGGGATGGGATAGGTGTAAGGAAAATATTAGGAAATATGTGATTATGAAAGCATATAGAGCAACAATGAACCAAAAATTATATAAATCCTTTACACAAATTATCTAGGCTAGTTAAATAAATACAATCAACTAGACATAAATAATATAGATAATAGAAATAGGAAAAATTATGCATATGAACATATAAAAATTAAATGAGAATATTGGAATCCGAACCAAAGGGTTGGATGACCATTTCATTCCAAAGACATATTTTTTGAAAAGGTAGAAAAATTCACACATTTTTGGTTTTTCTCTCTAAAGATGGGAAAGATGGATATGAATAGAAATAGATGAAATACATAAAGGAAATTCATAAATAAGATTTATACCTTCATAGTCTCCTCCTCTTCATGGATTGAGCTGACAAGATGCACCCATATCTTGCATATTTTCTCAAGTGATTGGAATGAATGTGGTTGCTCAATATTTTAGCATGATGATGGTAGGATAGTGATAGATTTTATGGGATATGTGGGAATCATAAGGATATAGAAAGTGTGTGTGTTGAAAAAATGAGATCCAAGGCCTCATTATGTAGAATTTTTGTGAGAGGAATCAATGACTATGATTGATTGGTTAATGGAGGGTTGAGATTGAAAGAAATATAGGGTTTGGCTCAAGGAATGAAGATTGATTATCCTTGTGACAAGTGTCACAAAATGGAAAGGGGTGAAATGGGGAGGTGTGATCACACATGTGTGAGTGCACATTGGGAAGAGAGACATTAAATTTGTGTAAGAGATAGGGTGGCTCATAGGGTAGCGTGTGTGAGAGGTTAGTGAGGGTAGGTAAGATGTAGGAATTTAAAATTAGGAAATAATTGTAATGAGGATTAGGGATGAGGGTTAGATCAATTAATCAAGTAGTAATTGATTTAATGAGGATGGGTTGAGTTAATAAACTAAGGTTTTATTAACTTGGGTGGGCTTAAAATTTGGAGAATGGGATAATAATGATTAGGATGGGGATAAAGTTAATTAATCAAGGATTAATTAACTTAAGAAAGGTTAGGGGATTTAGAGGAATGTGGTAAAAGGTTAGATTTATTTAAATAAATGTAGATATTTAATTAAGGGTGGTGGATAAAGGTTATGGGGAAATTAATTAAATAAATAATAATTAATTAATTAATTAATGGGTTGGGATAGGCTAAAATTAGGTGTGAATGGGTAAGATCACATTTTAGGTGTCTACATTTTTCCCCTCTTTGAGATGATGTTGTGACTAAGAGAAGTAACATCATTTCAAAGAAGAATAAATAATAGTGGCTAGGGAAGGGATAAGGATTAGTGACATGATGCCTCAACCACTAGGGAAAATGAGGAAGGATGATGAGGAGGTAATGGTATGCCCCCTCAAGAGGACATGCAGATTCAAAGAACATGGGTGTGCTCTCGAAATGGATGGGAAGACTAGAAGGATGAAAGGATGAAAAGATTAACTAAATAAGGATGGATGGGAGATTATAAGGGAGATGAAGATGTGGATGGAGAGGCAGGATGGATGATCATCACACTACAATGATAAGAGCAACCTAGATTTGATATTGTACTTGAAATTATGCACCAAGGTATAAGGAACCAAGATGAAAATGTGCCAAGTATGTGATCAAAAGGTAAAATGTAAATATATGCCTTATAACATCATGATATGGAAGATTATGATTCCCTTGTGGTAATAGAGTGCAAAATAGCATGAAAAACACAAAAAAAAAGATAAAACACACAAGCAACAAGTAAACACGCACAACAAACCAAAAGAAAACAAGGACTATGCTCCAAGTCAATCTAAAAACTGATTGGTGGATTGGTGATGATGATGATAAGGACAGAAAACTTGATGATAAAAATAATGCATACCCCAAGGATTGTACTATTAACAATATGAACAACACAGGGATTAGGATGGATACATCCCTATGGTGATAGTTGGATTAAAGTTGATCAATGGATTTTAGCTTGATTTGGATTAAGATCATGGATTGCCTAAGGATGATGCATTAGCTTGCAAGGTTGGATTGCATGGATTAAGATTGATTGCATTGGATAGGATTAAATTAGGATGGTTGGATTGGAAGGATAAATGGATTGGATAAGATAAGATTGGATGGAGGAATGGTGGGTTCCAATGACAAAGGAGAACCAAGTCTTAGGAAAAGTATGGAAGGATAAATGGATTATCTAGATAGGAGATAAATAGATTTAGTAGGTGATGGGAGATAAGAGTATGATGGATTGAGGATAGGAGGATGGAGCTCCAAGGACTAGTTGTAAGGGACTATGAGGCCCCGCAATCAGGGATGGAAGAATAGTAGCTTGAGGTGGAATGGTAGTGCCTAAAGGACATGGATGGAAGCTAGAGTGAGGATGTAATTGTCCAAAGCATGCGTGGATATTTTTCCCCTAGCTTTATGATGATCAAGGGTGAAAAGAGGGGAGGATAGGATGGGGGGATGGAGGATATGCATAGGATGCTCAAGGCTAAGTGGATAAGATATGGATGCATGGATATTTGATCCCTAGGATCTTCATCAAGATCAAATATGGGAAGGAAAGCTGGACTTGGACAAGATGACGGGTATGTGATGAATGGTATGGATAGGATAATGGAGATGGGATATGTTATGCTTATGTAGATCCTTAACCTTGTCGAGATCAAATAAGGAAAAAGGGAGACAAGATTTAGATATGGTATGAGGATGGGGGTAGGATAAGGGATATGGGATGGAGGATATGGATAGGGTGTGGTATGGATGAAGCTTTACCCCAAGTGTAGAGTGAAAGAGGATGGGGAGGAAAGACTCAAGCATCTAATTCAATAGATGGTATCCCTTGATTATGTGCTATTACACTCATAGATGTTGGTAGGATGATGGTGAGGGGGATGGACTAGGAGATGGAAAGGGTTGGATAAGAGGGATGGAAAGATGGAAAATTGATGTTGGATAATGGATGGGTTGATGGAAGACTTGTGGATGAGTGGATGGAAATTTTGGCAATCATATTTCAGATCATATTTTTCTTTTCTTTTGCATGTATTTTTAAGGGGACATGTTGATCCTTTGATTTTATTTTATTTTGGCATCCAAATTACTTCAAAGAGAAATGGGATTTGTGGATGGATATGAATGATGTATATGTATTATGGATGGGTTGGTGTAAGTTGTATGTTGGAAGGATTTCAAAGGTGTGTGCCTCATTTGATCTTGATTAGGGATATGACGTGATGCATAGAGAGGATAATGGGATTTTGGAATAGAATGTTGGATAGGACAACTGAGAGGGGGGGTGAATCAGTTGTCTGAGATTTTAACCTTTAATTAAATTACCAAAACTAATACTTAAAATTGCTTAAGTGATTAATCATCAAATGACAATGCAGAAACTCAAATCCAACACATATACAGAGTAACACTAGATTTACATGGAAAACCAATGAGGGAAAAACCACAGTGAGGATTAACTCACACTATAGAGAATATCAAAAACAATTACAAAAAGGCTCACTACCTAAGATAAGGCTGACTGCCTGAAATAAGGACTCAAGTTATCCAGACTCATTGTCCACAGGGCTACAACCTAGAGGGCTCATTTCCATAGAGATACAAAGAAGACTTGCTACAAAGAGACAACAATATAAATGCAACAAAGGATTCCACTATAGTTACTTGATCAACTTGCATGAATGATAGAGTTCACCTTCTACTCACTACATCTGAAAACTCAACATTAAGCTTTGCACTAATCTTCCACAACTCACACACACTTTCTGAATAGCATCAATGTTGCATCTACTCTTTCACTTATCTTCCTTCTTTTCTTTTGTATAATTTTCATTACTAGCTCAACCTATATTTATACTATCACCAACCTTGAAAAAGATACAAAGTAGTCCATCCAGCTTCAAATTCAAACTAGGTCAGTGCCAAACATCCTAGGGTGGAATTAGAATGAGGGAAACCCAAACACACACTTCACTAGGACCCAAAAATATATCCAACACACTTCATTAACTTCAAAGATAGTGCTTAACCACAATCAGCCAAACCAATGTAAAAAACATAGAACAATTAAGCTTGGAACTTCTAGAAACCAAAAATATCTTCAATACAATCAAAAAATCTTAACTCTAGAACCAGAAGTCAAAAGACTTCATCAAAGAGAAAATTGGACCAGCAACTTTACTCTCGAACCTCAACCAAAACACAAAGAAACATAGTTCACAACTGGTGAACACAACTCAATCTTCACAAGGGACCAATAGCCAAACATCTAGATATAATAACCTTCAACAACCATGACCAGCATATATGAACCACACAAACAAAGGGGCAAGTATCGGAGCAAAAAATGAATGCCTATAAACTTCCTTTAATACATTTTTTTCAAAATCCTCAACTTATATAGCCAATGGCAACTAGTAGATAACTAGTTGACATCAATGAAAATACCTTCATTCATTTCTCTATTCTTGCAACAATCTCCCCCTTTGTCATTGATGGCAACACATGATGTGAAAACCATCAAAGACACCATACCAGATCTTAATATACTTCTCAAGATATTTCCTTTTGTTTCTATCCCTCAGAAGATCATCTTCCCCATTACTTGCTTTCTCTCATTAGCTTTTTCTCCTTTTCACATGCTTTCTCTCATTAGCTTTTTCTGCTTTTCACATGCTTTCTCTCCCCCTTTGACATCAATGGAAAATAAAAAATATATGTTCATTGAATCTCCCTTTGACATGAAAATAGAATACTCACAATGAAAACACTTGAAAACTACCTGCTCCCCCTAAGAGGTAGCCACCAAAACATCAGTCCAAAAATATAGAACCATAAATCCACTAGACTGATGCATCTCCAAATGCATCTTAGTTTATGAAAGGAGGGGAAATAACCCCTAACTTCTTCCAGAGATACTCAAAAGTATCTTTAGGAAGATCCTTCGTAAATATATCTACAATCTGATCCTTTGACGAAACATACTCAAGATTGACTTCATTCTCCATGACCTTCTCTCTCAAGAAATGATATCTAATAGATATATGCTTCATCCTCAAGTGCATCACAAGATTCTTAAAAATGTTAATTGTACTTGTATTATCACATAAGATAGAAATGGGATCATCATATAGCACTGTGATATCTTTCAATGTATGTTTCATCCATAAAACTTGTGTACAGAAAGATGCAGCAACAATATACTCGACTTCACTACTAGAAAAAGAGATTGAATATTGCTTCTTACTCAACCATGCCACCAATTTGCATCCAAGAAAGAATGCACCACCACTTGTACTCTTTCTATCATCTATACATCCAACCCAATCTGCATCTATATATCCACAAAGTGTAAAGTTAGTATCTTTAGGATACCACAATCCATAATCTGGAGTGCCATTCAAATATTTGAATATTCTTTTAATTGCAACAACATGTGTTTCCTTCAGATCTTCTTGAAATCTAGCCACAAGATAGACTGCATGCATAATATCTGATCTAGTAGCAGTCAAATATAGTATTCCACCAATCATAGATCTATACTTGCTCTGATCATCCTTACATGAATCATCATCTTTACCCAATTTGCAACCAATCACTATAGGAGTACTTACAGCTTTGGAACTGTCCATCCCATATTTCTTCAACATCTCTCTTACATACTTAGACTATGAAATGAAAATTCCTTTCTCTATTTGATTAATCTACAGCCCAAGAAAGAAATTCATCTCCCCAAACATAGATATTTCAAATTATTTTTTCATCTATTCCACAAACATCTTGCACATCTTTTTATTTCATCCAAAGATAATGTCATCAACATATACAACTACAATCAAGACTTTGTCATTTTCAATCGTAAAGTACAAATTATTGTCTATCGTACCTTTGTTAAATCCTTGTTGAATCAAATACATGTCTAACCTTACATACCAAGGTCTAGGAGCTTGCTTCAGTCCATATAAAGCTTTCTTCAATCTGCACACCATATCTGGTTGATCTGCTAACTAGAATCCTTTTGGTTGTTCCATGTAAACTTCTTCCAGCTCACCATTCAAAAATGTTGACTTGACATCCATCTAATAGACTTTGAAATCTTTAGAAGTAGCCAATGCCAAGAACATCCTTATAGCTTCCATTCTTGCTACTGGGAAAAAATTATCTTGAAAATATATGCATTCTACTTGTGAGTAGCCTTTACACACAAGCCTCACTTTATTTCTAACTTCTCCATTCTCATTCAACTTATTTCTGAAAACCCATTTTGATCCAATGATATTTTTATCTATTGATCTTGGGACCAGTTCTCAAGTCTGATTCTTCTCAATCTACAAAAAAAATTCTTTCATTGCTTACTTCCAATGTTCATCTCTTACTGTCTTTGGCTCAATCTTAGAGAATAAACACAAATTTACTTTAGCGATAGATTTACTTCTGGTTAACATGCCTTTTGTCTTGTCTCCACTAATCTAATTTTTTGAATGATTCCTCTATACATATTTCGATATCTTAGGAGTCATCACCAGAGCATCTTCTTCACTTTGATTTTATTCATCCAACTTTTTTTTTCATCTTTATTATCTTCTTCCACAATTTATTTTGCACAATCATGTTCATCAGACACATATCCATCAATATCAATAGAGTTCTTTACTGTCTCATCTACCTTCACATTCAATCTTTCTACAATCTTCCTCAGTATTTTATTGAAATATTTGTATGCCTTTCTTTTAGTAGAGTATCCAAGAAATATACCTTCATCACTTCTTGTATCAAACTTACCCAAATTTTCCTCATCTCTTTTGATATAGCATTTTCTTCTGAATACCTTGAAATATTTAACTATAGGAATTCTTTCGTTCCATAACTTAGGGAGTCTTTGTACTATTATCTCTTGCTTTAAATCGATTGAACACATAAACAACAATATGAATAGCTTCTTTCTAGTAAACTTTTGGTAATCTGGCTTCAGTAATCATCGACCTAGAATCCTCTTGAACTATTCTATTTTTCCTTTCAACAACTCCATTCTACTAAGGAGTTCTTGGAGGAAATAATTGTCTCTTTATTCCATGCACTTCATAAAAAATATTGAACTCATGGGAGGTGAATTCTTCACCTCTGTCAGATCTTAATCATTTTATCTTCAAATTCACTTCATTTTCAACCATAGCCTTGAATGTCTTGAATCTATCTAATGCATTTGATTTCTCTCTAAGAAATATAACCCATGTATATCTAGAATAATCATCAATTGAAAGCATAAAGTACCTTTCCCCAAGTAGACTTCTCACTCTCATAGGCCACAAAGATCTATATGAACTAAATCTAGTAGTTTAGTAATAGATTATTCCCTTGATCTGTAATGATTTCATGATTGCTTCCCAAACTAACAATTCCTACAAATAGCAATAACAAGCTTTGTAATTCTTGGTATATCTCTCATGGCCTAAACAACACTAATTCTTTCCAATTTATTAAAATTCATGTGGCACATTCTCCTATGCCATAACCAACTATCATTTATTCGAGTCATAAAGCATCATCCATCAACACCCTTAAGTTGATAAGTATTCCCTTTAGATTTCTTTCCTATAGAAATCAATGTTCTAGATCCTTTTCAGATCTCACATTTCTCATCCTTAAACACAAAATCATATCCTTTTCTACACATCTAACCAACACTCAGCAAATTATTCTTTAAACCCTTAACATAGTAAATATTATCAGTATGATGCTTGCCATCAAAACTTACTGAACCTATCCCATAGATTTTAGCACCAATATCATCTCCAAACATAACCAAGCCTCCATCATATTTCTCAAGCTTAACAAACTTACTCTTATCACCAGTCATGTGATGTGAGCAACCACTATCAACTACCCATAAATTCTTTTCTTGTTTAGCATGTAGGGTAGAGATAATCATACCTTCATTTTTCTCCTTCTCCTTCTCTAGAGGGCTTTCCTTTACTTGTTTTTCTAAATTAGTAGAAGTAGGTTCATCCTTAATCACCAAGAACAAGCATTCATTGTCATCTAGATCTTCATATTCTGAATCTTCATCTAAAATACTAGCATTCTCATTCACATAGTAAGATTTGTTAATTTTCTTTCCTTTCTTTTCCTTCTCATATCTTTGTTTATTCCTTTTAGCTCTTTTCGGACACTTTGCAGCATAATAACCTATTTCTCCATAACTAAAGCATTTAAAGGGAAACTTACCTTCATACTTCCCAGAGGCTTTCCTCATTCTTCTCACAAATTTAGCTTCTATTTCATCAAATTTTTCTTCATCCGGATCTTTAGCTTTTGTAGCTTTAAAAGCAATCTCTGATTTGCCTCCATTTATTAGATTCGGCTTCCTCATCTCATAAGATGTCAAAAATCCTAATAGAAGATCCTTAGTACAAGTCTTATAATCTATAGTCTGCTCAATAGCACTCACCTTCTCACTGTAAGCATTAGGAAGAGTTCTAAGAATCTTCTTTACAATCATGGTTCCATCTATAGTAGTGCCAAGTGATCATATTCCAGCCACTACCTCATCCAATCTCTAAAAATAAGCTTTAACATTTTCATCTTTGAACATATGTATAAGATCAAACTATGTTTCCAAATTTTATAATTTCTCCTCTTTAACTCTTTCATCACCATCATGAGCTCTTTCTAAAGCATCCCAGACTTCCTTAGTTTTCTTCAACTTTTGAACCTTAATCAACTCAGAATGTACCAGACTATTCTTCAAGATGAACTTCACCTTATTATTCACTTTATATCCTCTAATCTCTTCAGGTGTACTCAAACCATTAGCAGGAGGAGTGTAAGGATTATTGTAAGCTTTCTCCACCTCATATCCACAATACTCCAGATATTATTCCATCAATACTTTCCAGATACCATAATTAGTTTCATCAAACATCGAATAATCAAAGACCATTTTGCTAGCCATCCTAGACCTTCCTTAAGTGGTTAAACTCTTCACCAAGGAACCAAGAGCTGATACCAATTGTTGGAAAGGATAATTGAGAGGGGGGGTGAATCAGTTGTCACAAATTTTAACCTTTTATTCAATTACCAGAACTAATACTTAAAACTGCTTAAGTGATTAATCATCAAATGCCAATGCAGAAACTCAAATATAACACATATACACAGTAACACCAAATTTACGTGGAAAACCTAATGAGGGAAAAACCACGGTGAGGATTAACTCACACTATAGAGAATATCAAAACCGATTACAAAAAGGCTCACTGCCTGAGATAAGGCTCACTGCATAAAATAAGGCTCACTACTTGAAATGAGGACTCACTATCTAGACTCACTATCCAAAAGGCTACAACTCAGAGGCTCACTGCCACAAAGATACAAATAATTCAAAGAATACTTGCTACAGAGAGACAACAATCTTAATACAACAAAGGATTCCACCATAGTTACTTGATCAATTTGCATGAATGATAGAGTTCATCTTCTATTCACTGCATCTGGAAACTTAGTATAAAGCTTTGCACTAATCTACCACACACAACTCACACACACTTTCTAAATAGTATCAATGTTGTGTCTACTCTTTCACTTATCTTCCTTCTTTTATTTTGTATAATTTTCATTACTAGCTCAACCTGTATTTGTACTATCTCCAACCTTGAAAAATATACAAAGTCATCCATCTATCTTAAAATTCAAATTAGGTTGGCGCCAAACATCCTAGGGTTAAATTAGAATGAGGGAGACCCAAACACACACTTTATCAAGACCCAAAAATAGATCCAACACACTTCATTAACTTCAAAGATAGTGCTTAACACACAGTCGACCAAACTAGTGTAAAACACATAGAACAATTAAGCTTGGAACTTCTAGAAACCAAAAATGTATTCAATGCAATCAAAACATCTTAACTCTAGAACTGAAAGTCAAAAGACTTCATCAAAGAGAAATCTGAACCAACAACTTTTCTCCTGGACCTCAACCAAAACATTGAGAAACATAGTTCACAAATGGTGAACACAACTCGATCTTCACAACGAACCAACAACCAAACATTTGGATATAACAACCTTCAACATCCATGACCAACATATATGAACCACACAAACATAGGTGCAAATACTAGAGCAACAAATGAATACCTGTAATCTTCCTTTAATACAATTTTCTCAAAATCTGCAGCATATATAGCAAACAAAAACTAGTAGATAACTAGTTGACCAGTTGACATCAATGACAACACCTTCATTCCTTTCTCTATTCTTAAAACATATGACTAATCGATGGTGGAATCCAAGGACCCAAAATGGATGGAGGGGATGAAGTACTTTGTTTTGGGACATACAGACCTAAAATAGATGGAGGGAATGATTGATTGGGATTTTTAACAAAAAGGCCAAGATATATTTTGAGGATGGGGAATGTGGATATTTAGATTTAGGTGGAGAGATTTTGGATTTAAGATGGGTGGAAGGAGGGTCAACATCTTGAGCTTGGTATCCAAGGACATGATAATTAGGATTTGATTGGATTTTTAGGGGTTCTATTATGCCTTCCTCGTGGAGGCCTAACCTTTTTCCTTGATAATTCATGGTTTGACAAATCCTTTTGCCAGTGGGATACTTATTATTTTGGAAACAAGATGTAAGTCCATTTTGATGGGGATATGTTATGGAAGGAATGATAGGCTCTTGGAGTAAGCCAGCTTGGATGAAAGTGGAGGAACCCATTTGATAAATATGGGGTTCATGGGTAACTTGGATAGGGGTGATGGGATCTTGTGGGGGATTAGGATCATGAGATGAAGATGAACGAATGCTTTGATCTTGACTTGGGGTAGGATCATGGGATGGGTTGGATGGTGTAGTGTGCTCTTGGTCATGAGATGGAATGGGATCATATGATAAAGGAGAAGGGGCTCCTTGATCTTTATATGGAGGGTAATCTATATTAGCATGCTTTGGATTGGAGGATTGACATAGCTCATTTAATGTGGATGGTGTGATGGGGGAGGAAGGTTGGATAGATGCTTCAACTTGGATGAATGGAGTAGTAGAGGATTCATGGGATGTAGGGGATTGAGATCTATCTTGATGTGGAGGTGATGAAGGTGGATGCATGACATGGGAAGATTGCACAACTTTGTTTTTGCATGGGGAATTGAGCACCTTTTCAAATATTCCTTGGAGACAATTATTATGAAGGACATGAGATGAATTTGATTGGTAAGATTGGGGTGATGTGGATTGTAAGTATGTGAAAGATGAAAAAGTGGAATAAGAGGTGGAAGCTTCCATGGATTGATAAATTGAGAATGAGGATGAGGAACTTGAAAAGGATTGGGAGATGGGAATTTAGGATTTGGATGGAGTTAGAGGGATATTTTGGCTAAAGGTTTGGTCTCCCTTGTCAAAGGAAGGGGAATGATAAGAAAGAGGGGATGGATTCGATGAAGGTGTAAAGGATGGAATTTTAGCACCAATTCCAAGGAGATATTTAAGCATGGAATCCCTATAATTATTAAAGTAGTGGGTGAGGAAATAATTGGTGATAGAGTCCCATGAGGATTTCATGGGTGGTATGGATATGGGTGGGATTTGAGGGGACTTTGGATGAGTGATTCACTAGTGAATTTGACACCATTTTCTGATGGATGTTCATTGTTCGTTTGACAAATCTTTGTTGGAAAAGCGATGAAATGACGAAAAAAAATTCCATTGTTGTTTTTTCGTCGCAAGCCCGACGATGAATTAAACGTCGAAATAACAACGCAAATTCATCGATCATCGACATCATAAAATGACTAGGATGTTCATCAAAATATCGATGAAAACTTTGTGTATCCACCGATGAATTACAACCAAAATGCAATTGCAATGGCTCTTCCGAAGCATCAAAAGAACACCAGAAGTTCATTGCCATTTCGACGAAATGGGAAAGTATTTATGACAAAGCCTTCGTCATAGCTAAGCAACTTCATCGGACCTTTTATGTGATTCATCGGTGGCGTTTGTCGAAATTACGATGAAATGGGCAAGGAGTTACGACGAAGCCTTCGTCACAACTAAGCAACTTCGTCGGACCTTTTATGTTATTCATCGGTGGACTTTGTCAAAATTGTGATGAAATAGAAAAAGAGTTACGATGAAGCCTTTGTTGCAGCTATAGCAACTTCATCGGACCTTTTTGGTGATTCGTCAGTTGTGTTCATCAAAATTTCAACAAAACAATGCAATTTTTTTTTTTTTAAATATTCGTTGAAATGTACCATCGGTGAGAAATCAATCAAGTCGCGTCCCTTCGTATTCAAATCTCAGGCAATTATTTTATTCGGTCATTTTCCATGTTTATTAGACACCTGCTGAGACGTCATGTAGTTTCGTCGATGCCTTGAGTCTCTTCAACAATCAATATTACATATCATTTTAGTGTCATATACTCTCATCGATGTTCTGAGTCTCACCGATAGCCAATAGATCATATGTCGCTATGGTGTCATGCAGTCATACCAACGTTCTGAGTCTCCCCGAGAATTATTCCTTTGTTCTTAAGTGTATTGCTATGATTCTCACCAATGATAACTTATCGCTGTGACTTTGGGGGTTGTCAGGACTTTCCTTCGACTACTTGTATCTTGTCGAGAACCTTCCTTTCGCAATTCTGAATGCCAAAACAAAATGTTTCTCCTACCGATAAAGCTATATTCAGTTTGACTTCCATATCTCTCTCCGATGATGCCAATCTCGCCGATGAATTTTGTTATCAGCAAGAAATGAATATTTCCAAGTCTTATTACCGATATAATTCCGCTATAGCAATATGATGGGTTAGAAAGACTTCCTCGAACTCACCTCGATGGTACTATACTACCAACGGGACCCACTTTTCTAGGAAACTTATTGAGAATATTGCAGATTCCTTTTTGATGCTTCGGAATTGCACCACAATTGGTAAGACACAAATAAGCCCGTTATGACTTACACCGATGACTTAGGTCTCACCAACAATCATTTTGTGCTTCATCGGTATAACACACATGTGCTCATTATGACTTATATCAATGAAGATTTTCTCAGGATCCTTTGGTCGCTGAGACAATGAACTGCGTCTTGTCGATATGTGTCTTTAGATGAAATCATATCAGTATGACATTCCTGAACTCTTGTCGATAGAATACAAAAAATATACATTAATATAAAATGCTTTATGGATCGGGAAGACCCTCACCATCTCTTGTCGATATGAATTATACATTGAAATACTCAAGGTTAGATGAATTCTATGGGATCACATGACAAAATATAGGAAAAAATGTTATGAAGAGAGGATTCTTGTGCTTATGGTATGGGCATTTTTGGGAACTAATGAGTATGTGCAGCCATGAAATTTTCAAAATTTTACAGTTCTAACAGTGGCTCCATCTAGGGATGAATGATGCAAGGATCCAAATTTCTGGGTGAGCAGACCAAATCTGGGTGAGCAAACCAAAGTCAAGGTGATGGACCAGTGAGCAATATAGAATGAATGGAAATGGAGATGAACATGACCCTATACTACTGTACATGGAAAGATTTATTTTAAAAGAAGGAATATCAGGATTGTCCATGTACTGGAAATTCCTATTCCTTTTATTTCCTAAACTACTATGCATGGAATAGAATTTTTTGAGAGGATTTTCAAGAGTTGTCCATGCACTGGCAACCCTTAATCCTTTGTATTCCTTTGGCAACATAATCAGATTTAATTTCGGTAAATGATGGCTCAAGGCCACCCAAAAGAAAGGCACATACTTCCCTCTGTCAAACACCTAGTTTTTCTTTGAATTCATTAGATTCTTCTTGAAGACATTCATGCAATCTTCCCTGACATTGTTATTGAAACTTTTGCATACCTGCAGATGGTACAAAATTTCATGGTTAAATCAAAGCCTCCCATCAACAACAAGATCCAAATATCCGTGTATCTATCTTAATCAAGCCTCTAAAACCTTCAGAGCTATCAATTTTTCCACTAACCTGTTATGCACAAAAGTCAAATTTTAGAGTTATGTCACCACTAAAAACAGAAGAAATAAAGCTTTGAAACCAAATCCACACACAACACAATGTGGTATTCATACAAAGCCATACAAACAAACTAAACTTAGAACATTGGAATGGAAACAACTTCAAATTATGATGTAGAGCATGGATTCAGGGTATAAAGAATCATTTTTCTGCCACCATAGTGAAAAGTTAGCACTTTCTTTCATCTTTGCATATTGGTTTGATGCTTCAAATGATGGATTTCTTATATTGAAAAGTACATTACCTTATTGAGCTTCTCTTTGTTTTGAGAATAGTTTAATATTCTCTACTTAACAGGGCCAACCACATGACGGTGGAAGCTCATTTGGCCCCTCCCCCACCTCACATAACTCTCAATTCCCCATACCCAATCATATAACATTAATCATTCTTCCATACATTAATAACATATAACATTCATTCATTAACATATAACATTCATTAATTAACATATTCACATTCATTCATTAACATATAATATTCATTCTTTCAGTTTTTACATATTATCAAAAATATGGTTGTCATTATATGATTACAATCACTTTTTTTTTGTTTTTTTTAAAGCTACATAAAGCTGAAGTGGAGTATCATTTTCTAAATCAATATATGTCCCCTTTAGTTGTTTGCCCTCTACTGTGATCTTAATGTATGCCTAATTAGTCGCTCATGATGTGGATCTTTGCTACAAGGGGGTGTTGCAATAAGAAAGAAATGTTAAACTAATGTTTTATTATTATTGTTACAAGTATTTCATTAATTAAAAGAACATTAGAGTGGTTCTCTTTACTGATGGGTCCAAAACATGTTTCTGAACTTTCTTATAGACTCATGCTCAACATGTTGAACACCCTCTAATCTTTGCAGTTGAAACATGAAAGGTTGCATTAATTAATACACCAATTGAAATTAAATATGTTTAAGAGAACATGAGAGTGGTCCTCTTTACGATTGGGCCACATCATGTTCCGATCTTCTCTAGCCTAATCATGCTCAACGTTGATCACGCTCTACATGCTCTAAAGTTGAAACACAAAAGGTTACATTAATTAATACACCAATTGCAATTAAATATGTTTAAAAGAACTTTAGAGTGGTCCTCTTTACTTGATGGGGCCACATCATGTTCCTGATCTTCTCTAGCCGGATCATGCTCAACATGTTGATCACGCTCTACATGCTCTAAAGTATCGGGATGCACACCATGACCTTCATCTGTAGGTTGTTCTCCACCCTCACCAGGTTGTATTCCAATGTCATGTGCAGTATTATCATTGCTTGAATGTTTAAAACAAATAGGCATGTAATTACTTTATGGTGGAAATTAATATTGAATAGATTGCACAAGTATTCAATTTTAAATAAACTTTATTGATTTTATTTACTTGCGTGTCGAATGTAGTGGAAGGTTGTGTTTTCCCAGTCAGGACTCTTAGGTGTTCAACCACGACTCCATAGCCTTGTTGGAAGGCAATCTTCAGGTCATCTTTTGTGGGAACTCCGTTGAATTCAGAGCCCTACATTTTTGCATAAGATCATGAATTTTCTTCTATGGTGTGATAAAACCAAAATTGTTTTCAATTTATTATTTGGATACTATATTTCATTTATTGATACTTACAATTCATGTGGCTAATTTCATATAACCATGAGAGCCAAGTTTTTGTTGCCCATGTTTTTCTAGTCTTTCCTTTGTTTCCTTCGATGTGTCATGCATCCTATGAAAAGTTTGAAATACATTAGATTATGTAAAAAGAAAGAGTAATCAGTATATAATTACATTGTTGATAGTATCATATACCTTCCTTGGCCCAGTGGTGTCTTTCCTTTTTTCTTTTTAGCCTTCTCCTTTCCATCTGACACCAGGTCCTTCCACTCCCTCTCTGGAATTATGGGGGATGCTCGTACTTTTTGTTCTTCTCTAAATGTGACCTATATTGGTCCCTCACATACTTTAGATAGGTACCAACTTTCTTAAGGACCTTGGTTTAGTTGAATGTTTTATCACTAAACAACACAACTAAATGGTTAATGAGCTCATCTTTTAAATCTTGATTTTGGGCATTCCACCATGTACATATGGTGGGCCTGAAGAGCTCCAAAGTAATATCACTTAGATGTTTATAAAAAACATCATTTCTTGCAAAATGATCATGGGATCAATATTCTAAAAAGAGCGATCAATAAGTAAATTTCAATTGGATTATATATAATAATAATTAAAATATTTTAAAGTACCTGGGACCTTCTCTACCTTTATGGGAATGAAATCCTCAGTCACCACAAGTGTGACCAGCAATGTTCATGTACTAGTAATATGGGAAGATCCAGGAAATGCTGCTAAAACATCACTAGTACTAGTGGCCTCTGCATCCCTAGGTACATGTCCTGACACATGTTGTGGCATGTGTTTGCTGCCAAAGGGTGCATTAATGGATGTCTGCATGGTATGTGTTGCTGACATTTCAGATGACAATATAGGCACGGATGATGGGGTCAGATGATGTGATGTATGCATAGGAAGATCAGGATGGACACTTGTACCAACCCCTACTCCTCGAGCAGCACTTGCAGTACCCTGATCATGGCTAGGAGTATTATGAGGAGGCAAATAACCCTATAAAAACAACACATATTTTAGTTCATGACATAAAAGAGTACAAAATATAAAAACATGAATGAACTTATGTTATAATTAAAGACCTCATGACAGCTTAGTTGCAAGTTTTGTAATCTCTCAAACAATATTTTAACCCTCTCTCTTATCTCATCTGTTTGAGGCACAATGAATATCAACTTAACGATTTCTTCATTGCATTTTTTTTGGATCTTCCTTATCATATTGAGAGGGTTTGTTGAATAAGTGATGTCATCATCACAAAATATTGACTACACCTCACCATGGATGCTCTTGTCTACTGCTAGTGCCTTTCCCCAATCAGTTGACTGTAACAAGAATATTAAAAACATTATCGAAATTAACCCAATAAACTTATGAAAAAAACATAATAATAAAACATTTTGCTCATATCTAATTTGTACAATTACAATGAGGTAAACCTATCAAGTAGAAGCACCTGAAGATACATCACGATCTGTGCTTTGGGCCAAAGCCTTCTCCATACGATCAATGTCCCACTGTGACAAAAATTAAATATAAAAAAAATTACCGAAATGAAACCAATAGACTTACGAAAAAAAACATAAGAATAAAATGGTATGTTGGAGTCATTAATTAGAGGTTGGGTAAAATGGTACATAATACGTACCACCCCCATAGTAACTATTTTTGTAACTAAGTGGTTCAAATTGTAATTGATTAGCAACTCTTCCCCTGCAGTTATTGATTTTATCACACATACGAATACACAATTTTCCTCGTGCGCCTCGAATATGCAATTGGGTTGCTTCTTTGTTGACCCAAGTCATGTATTGTTTATAAACCCTACAATATTCCCTAATGCTTTTGGCCTTTCTTCAATGTACATAGCCACTCCTTTATTTTGATCCTTATCTTTTAGTTGTATATAATTTGTTGGCAGTGCATACCTACGCATACTTTGTGTATATCGAACCAGTTGCATCCAATCTTTGTAATTGTAATAGGGTCCAACATACTCCATCAATTCAGTAACTTTTTCGTAACAAACCTTTATGTCGTCCATGCAAAATAGGCCCAAACCATGTAATGATGATGGTGCTATGTGATATATCCTCTCGTTGACACAAAAATCAGTGTTTATTGGAGGAAGTTCCTTGGGTACCCATTGTTTCCATAAATTTTTGTACCTCAAGGGCACCTCAACGTCGCCTATGCTCTCATCATCACAAGAATGTGACCCCCCTTCAGCAAGAAAAAATTCCATGCATTTACAGAATTTTCTTCTAATCTTTTTACCTCTAGTTGATCTCCCTCTTTTAGACATACTATGTGTCTCGCTTTCCTCTTCTCTTCCTGAATTTCCCTCGCTCAAGGAAGACAGACTTGAAAAATACCTATTTGGTGGTACCTGCACTCATAAGGATGTTGGATGAAGTTCTTTCATGGTGATGTGATCCCAAGGTGACATTATGATTAATCTATCATTTCATCGCTAGAATTTCAAAAGTTATAAGGTAATCAAGTCTTGATAGATTGCAAGTTATTGTTACTACCATCCAAATGTGTCCATCACAAATCAAATCTACTTAACCTTTTAACTCCCAAAATTTGTAACAAGTGTTAAATATGACTATGGTCAACCTGTTACACAACTAAGGCCTTAAATGTATTTTCTAATTGTAATCAAAGGACTTTTGCTCTTCATTCAAGTAAATAAACTTGAAGGGAAACACCACCAAGTGGTTTATTGGACACATACATGACTAAAAATAGCAGAAAATTTACATTTAATTTCCATATGTCTAAGTGGTTAACAGGGAGGGAGTGTGTACTAGGCCTAGTTAAGTCATCATAAGTTTATGCTTTGGCAATAAAAAAAATTTAAGTCATCTTAAATCTTCCTATGTCTAATTGCTATGAGAGTTTTGGTATGTTTTAAGGTAGGATGATTGATGAAAGACCCCAAAGAGCCTTTCTCCATGGTATCCAAGTACACATAGCAATGGTCTTCTCTTATACGGTTGGACATGATTTAAAGAACTTAGCTAGGAATTATTCATTTAACCTAAGGTTTTCTCATAATGCCATCATTGGAAAAGTATGATCAAATTCTTATATTATGAAGAATTGGTCTATGTGCCTCTAGTAATCACTATAAATGTTTGTAAGGATAAAATGACTAATTGCATTAGGTAAGAGAGAATCAACTTTGAGTTCTTCAAAGATTATATTCCTCTATTCATAATTTTTAAGGGTTGTGTGTGAGGAGGTTATCACTACCAAGAAGGGAGGAGACCTTTCCTTGTATTCTTTTATAATTTTCATTATTCTTATTTATTTTACATACATTTACAAGTACACATACATATGCATTTATTGCTTTTATTTATTTCTCATGTAGTTTAATAGTTTGATCCGATTTCATATTATATGTGTTGAAGACTTTAAGAATTTCAATTACATTAATTTATGGATATGTTGTATCTATAACACTACAAAACCATATGCTCTTTGCATTTAGAAATACACATTTATATACATAGATATAGATTTCTTTAATGATATGTTGCATTTATTGTTCTAGGAGAGCATCTAGTAATTGTATTTATATTTACATTTAAAAAATACATATACATACATACATGCATACATACATACATATATATATGTGTGTGTGTGTGTGTGTGTATCATTTATATTCAATGTTCAAAAACAACCCATTAGGTCTGCACATGGATAAAAATTCATAAAATCAGATCTTCCATACATGTTTTGTTGAAACCTAGGCTTGAACCTCTTATTTCACATGCTTTTCTTCACAAAACTATTGAGGACAGCAGCTATACCTTCTTTATCTCTCATCCTATGCCCTATTCATGCATCCTACGATTACAACAGTATCCATGGGGCCTCTTACACAAGCTACAGTAATCACAAAAAGTGTAAGAGCCCCTTTATATCATGTTTTGACTACAAAACCCTCAAAAATAGGGTAACTCAGATTATGATTTGTTGGTGACCTATATAGACAAAATTATTAGCACCAACTCATTCTTGGAGTCTTTTGAAAGATAAGTGAATCAGGTGGCAGTTAAGTACAAACCTTATAGTTTCAAGGTGAATGAAGTGATCAATTTTGATTGGCCAACTGATGAAGAGTACCAAAAATGGGTAAATGTATATTTAACTGAGGAAGAGTGAAAAGGAGTAGGTTGTTAACGATTGACAAATCAGTTGTTGCAGTTACAACAGATTCCAAATTTTTTTTGGTGATAGTATAGGTACGAAATTCTTGAAGTTTTTTGTTGCTGCATCAACCATTCTCAGCGGGCACGATGAACAAGAATATTCTATAGGGAGATTGTTGTTGTAACAATTTTTTGGAATATCACAAGGTGGTCCAATTGGCTGGTGACATGTGTGCTTTCTGGCCCGATGCTTGTTTGCTCCTTCTTTTTCTATAAGAAGGATTTCAAGGAATACAAGTGTTAGCAAGTTAGATATTTTTGGTCGAAGCTAGATGAAGTTGCAAAGAAAATTGTAAAGTCTGATGGTTTTAGGGAAAATGCAATTTAGGTTTTGAGTCATTCTATAGTAGGTTTTGAATTCATGGGGATTTGATGTTTTATGACAGTACTGGCATTTGAATTGATATGTTTAATTCAAACTCATGTCTCTCCATTGTACAAGCATATCTGAATTTTGAACAAAATGATCAAGGGTTGTTTCATTCATCTCACTGTTGTGGAGTATATTATTCTTGTTTTAGGTTTAATTCAAGGAAATAATTAAAATACTTGAATGGGATTGTAGGTGGATATGTTCTGTATAAGGATTTGATAAGTAGTATTGGGTTAGAATACATATTGATGAGATTGTAAAATAATGTTATCAAGTATCTTATATGTTATTTGTTAAATCTGTCATAAACCCTTAGATGCTTATAAATTTGACTCCTCCAATGGATATATGGCACTGATCTAAGTTGTACTTATTCATATGGTTTAGTATTTGTTTGTCTTTACCTAGAGAGCTTGCTACAAATTGCAAATCAATGACTATCTTATACTGTGAAATATTGTTGTAGTTATCTCATGCTCCAAATAGTTAATATTATTGATAAACAGCCAATTCTATTCAGTATTATCCTATTATGTTGAGCTATAAAATTAGATTATCTATTGTTAATGTTGTTTATGATGATGGTGCAGAGGTTGTAAATGCATTAAGGGATCACCCTCCCAGGTCTTGCAGAGCCCAAAGTGTAGGAGGTCTTTCAAATCCTCATCAGTTGGTCCAAGTCCTTCGAGCTGCCCTTTATTGGAATTGGTAATTCCATAGGTAGATTAGAAGATCAACCTGCTTACCATAAAAACAACCAACACCTTGCATATGTTTGTGGTGAAGGAATAAAGAAGAATTGTATGCCTCTATTTCCATTCATTAGATCTACCTTAGCCTAGCATATACTTGGGCTAAGTCTACAATTGCTTCAGACTCATGCGATGACTTCAGGCTATGTTTGATGAAATCCTAGACCTCAACCAAGATGTCGATAGATTATGGGAGTTTTTCCAAGACCTTAGGCTGGTGGATAAAAATGTGAAAGACAGCTTTTTTTTTGTTTTGTTTTATCTTATACCATTTTACGAGAATGGGGGTGCCAATGTACGAGAACATCTTTGGAAACTAGGGATGAAAATTGAAGGTTAAAGAGAATGGGGGTGCCAAACTTATAGTACTCATTGCCCCTTGGTCGCTGATTTTCCCTGAGTGCCCTCAACCTCATCCTCGGTGCTAGTATTGACCTTGTTTTCACTCCTCCAAACTCTTCCTTGGCATTGATATTGACCTTGTTTTCACTCCTCCAAACTCTTCGTTGGCGCTGGTATTAACTCCAAACTCTTCCTCGGTGTTGGTATTGACCTTGTTTTCACTCCTCCAAACTCTTCCTTGGCACTAATATTGACCTTTTTTTCACTCCAAACTCTTTGTCGGCACTGGTATTGACCTTGTTTTAACTCCAAACTCTTCCTCGGCACTGGCATTGACCTTGTTTTCACCACTCCAAACTCTTCCTCGGCGCTAGCATTGACCTTGTTTTTACTACTCCAAACTCTTCCTTAGCACTGGCATTGACCTTGTTTTCACTACTCCAAAATCTTCCTCGGCACTGGTATTGACCTTTCATTTCTCCAATTTGATGAGCTACAACCTAGTTTTGTTAGGTTTTATAGTATGTTAATTAAGTTTAAAATTTTGGTGTCATTTAGCTAAGTTTTAATATTCTACAATATAGTTAAGTATATATTAGCTATATTTTACATAATAAATAATATAATTATTCAACTTATTATAATTATATGTTATATTATTTAACAAAATTATTAAATAAGTATAAAATTATTATAATTAATAAATAATAATAAGTATATTTTTATATAATACAAATTATAATTAATCTAATATATATTTAATATAATAGTAATATATATTAATATGAGAGAGAGAAAATAATTTTTTATTGGTTGTTTCATGTCAACAATCCAAGGATAGCATGTGTCCTTGGGGAGTTATGCTCAAGGTAGCATGCCATTTGATTAAAGATATGATAATTCTCCTTTAAGACCTCTTTAATGTACCCATTGCACACTTAAGGAGACAAAGATAAATATAGTGAAGAAAATATAGAGAGAGAGGGAGATAATGACAGACATACAAATAGAAAGGGAGACAAAGAGATAGAGAGGGGTAGAGAGATAAAGAGATAAGGATGAATAGATAGAGATATAGGGAGGGTGATTGATATATCTCTCCCTGTCGCTCTCTATATCTCTATATCTCCCACTATCTATGTCACTCCCTCTTCCTCCCTCTATCTATTGAGCTATCTCTCCCTCTCCCCCCTTTCTCTCTCATTCACTTCATCTCTCCCTCCATCTCTCCTAATCTATATCTCTATCACTATTTCTCTTTTTATCTCCCTCTCACTCCTCTCTCTATCTCTTTCTATCTATATCCCTTTCTCTCCCTCCCCTCTCTATCTCCCCTCTATCTCTCACCATCTCTCCCTCCCTATCTCCCTATCCATCAACTCTCTATCTCCACCTCTCTTCCTTTCTCTTCCCATATATCTCCATCTCTCTTTCTCTTCCCATATATCTCTATCTCTCTCTCTTTCTCTCCCCATCTATCTCTTTCTCCCCATATATTAACTAAGAAGCCATGCAAGCATACAATAGTATATGTTGGTAAAACTATAATAGTGTTTTATTACACTATAAGTAACACTTATCTTTCTAATGTCAAGCCTTCTTATAAAAATAGTGTTTTATTAAACTATAAGTAGATTATTGTCACCACCCTTCATTCAACATGAAATGCCAAATGTAGCAATTGTTTTGTTGCTTTTGTCAAGTTTCATTAACCAAGCTATTTATTAGGTTGAATAAAGTTGTGTTATGACCCTTCATCTCTTTAAAATAATTAGACAATATTAGCGAGATCAGGAAGGGGAGAAAACTAAACTCCTTCAAAATAGGGGTAGTTGTGGGTTTGTTGGTTTTCTTTGTATACTATATACTTAGTTCCTATAGGATAAATAAGTCACTTTAGATCATTTTCTTAGTTGTGTATCCTAACTAATATAGAGTAAGCTTTCTCATTTTAATTGACTACTACATAATAGTTTATGTGTTCAAAGAATTGTTTCCATTATTTGTAGTTTTTACATTAGAATACAAATCATATTTAATTTCATGTCAATATACTTCTTTCATAAAGATATTTGTTTGAAATAAGTGCTCCATAACCCATGTAATCAAATCATAATTAACCTATCAAAAAGGAATAGGAATTTTCTAAAGAAAATAAAACTTGACCCAATCATAAGTGTATGGCCTTTGAAGAAAGGAGTGATCCACCTTAGCAATAACAACTACCTAATTTAGACATGGGTATGTGCAGGATCATGCTGGGCCAAAAAGTGGCAACATGAAAAAAGTAGCATTTTGAACTTTCAAAAAAATGTGAAAATCCCGAGTTGACTTTTTTTTTGGGTTGGTTGTCAGTACATTGCTCCATAGCAATGCTCAAGCCAAAGTACTACAAATCAGATATCCAAATTTTTTTGGATATCCAATTCATGTCTAATATCTAATTTGAAAAACATTTTAAAATGTAATATTTTGGTGCTATAAATCAAGTATCTGATTTTTGCACACATATACCCAAGAGTAATTAGGAGATGGAGGGTGGGCAAGAGAGAGAGAGAGGGAGGGAGAGGGAAA
>VDFB02353493.1:45743048-45807009 GCA_007258455.2 Sequoia sempervirens
TGGAGAGACTTGAGATAGAGTGAGTGAGTGAGTGAGTGAGTGAGAGAGAAACCTCAGAGAGGGAGTGGTGCTAGGAGGGAGAGACTTGAGAGAGAGAGAGAGATAAAGGAAGGGAGGGTTAAGGGTAGAGGGTAGAGGGTCTAATTGTTTAGGGTTTAGGGTTTAGGGTTAAGGGGAGAGAGATAGAGGGAGTGAGTGAGTGACCCATTTACATATTATTCTTTTATTCTTCATCAGTTAAATATTAGTTACCCATTTATCGTTAGCAGAAATGACCCAAGAATTTAATAGAATGAACTACTCATATAATACCTTGCATTATGGAGCTCAATTCTCTGATATATTACTACTTATCAAATCCTTTGTAAATAATTGTAAACTTATGACTCCATTTAAGCATTTAATTGATTTTCTTGAATCAAAGCAAAAACATAGACACACAATTGAACAAATTTTGAAAAGAATAATGTCAACATCATTAACATTTCATTCAAATTCACTCAAATCCACATAAGGAGAGAAAATATATTAGAATTATACGTTTATTCATGCTTATAAGTCATATCTGCATACAATTTAAGTAATTTGCATATATTCATCCAAAACTCAAAACAAGCTATCTATTCTATTCCTATCTTTCTACCCATATATTCAACTCAAAACCTAGCTAGAGCTTTCATCAGTTCTCTCCCTACAAATGAGCCTTGTATTCCCTTTTATATGACAAGGGAGAAACAAGCTGCAGGCTCAAATGTAATTTCACTACAAATTTTCATTTGAACAAAATCTCCATTGCATTTGACTTTCATTTCAAAACTTCCCACACGTTGAATCTGCAAAACATAGTGCAACCAGGGAAAGCTAAAGTTGTAACTACCATCAGAAAAGGGAATGCAAATTGTCATCAAAATCCCATTTGTCACTATCCACATAAAAAAACCATGCAACCAAATTTCCACGAAGACCCACAATCAACATCAAAATGTGCCACACACTCAGAACCAACACCACCAACAACAACAACATCATCAACACAAAATTTTACATCCCACACAACAACCTCTCATTTACCTACCACCCTACCCTTACCAACACTCAAACCCTGGTATACACACCTGCTTCTAGTTATTGCTAGAGGAGGAGAGGAAACCTCAGCCTCCTCTTCTTTCTTGTCCTTTCTCAATACGGTTCTAGTCTATCTGCTTGGGGTTTAAACCGCTAATGGAACCACATATATCACTTCATCATCAAAGGCAAGACCGTGATTGAAACGAGGTAAATACCGATAGTAGTTGGAGTCAGTCTCAGTTACATCATTAGAAGTGTTGCTCGTAAGGTCAATGGGTGAGTTTTGGCATCCAAAGGATCCATGCCCATACCTTATTTTTCTACTGACACTAGTAATAGATCACATCAACTGCTTACCTTTGTCATCTACCAGTTGAGTAGCAACGTCCTAGAATTACAACCTTCTACTACATCTAGTGGGCACGAGCCTGGGCTTGTCAACCAAAGCACCTTTCGGAATAGCAAGACCAAGCTTTTGTGAGCTCAAATGAACAGACCTCCTTACTGACTTACTCATTTTCTCTTGTCAGACAAGCACTCAAACTTGATTAGACTCAGCCCAGAAAGTTCTCTAACTACTACAAGTTTGACACAATTAGCAGTTAATTCCTCTTGTATTTATTGTGTGAGGTAATGGCAACCTTCATCAATGCTTAGTAAAAATGCATGTGCAAACATGGAAATTTGGCGGCATATGTATTGTCACTATTTAACTTGAGCTACATGAGAATGTGTAGATCACCCTTCATGATTGCCAACAACATCTTCACACAGATTGAGATTGACGTGAATACACAAGCAAGGAATAATTCATTAACGCTTCACCAGTTGTACGATAAAATGACCACCATGTGCCATTTTCCAACTTTGAATACTGCCCGCTAATCTCCTGAAGAGTTGGCAAATCAAACAGTTTATCTCAAGCTAACTCGGTTTGACATCCAACAAAGCATCGTTGACCTTCCTCATGACCAATAACATTAATCCATCTCGAAAACCAACTACCATGTCACCAGGTCCTATGCACTTTGTAAACCGAATGGCTGGAGCTAGGCATCGCAATCTCGTTGACCTTGCAGTTTTTAACCAACCTTCATCTTCCTCCTACGAGCTAGTGGGGAATGACAAAGATTTACATTAGCTTTTGATCTTGGTTTTCGATCTAAAACCAAGGGTTATGAGCTCAATAGTGGATATTGGGCCCCACATTCCATACAAGACACACATATGCCTTTTGCTAACCTCATGCCAAATAACAAGGTGACACCTTAGGTCTGCGAGCTGGCGAGGTACGATCGAGATCTTCTCCCATATTTTTGAATCTGAAAAACCTACACATTGCACAGTTAGTATTTAATGAAAGTCTTTGGCTAAGCCATCAGCGACATGACCACTAGGGTTAATGGCTTAGGCTTATGCCACCGAATTAAAATTAAAACCCAACTTTGATTTTAATACTTTATTTCCTCCGCAGGGTTTTATTTCCTAAGTCTCGGTTGGCCCCGTGTTTCATCTTTTAAAAAACAACTTGTCATTGTTTACCATTGCCCTAGTAATTTCCCCTCGTCCTTTTTAATGAATGTTGTATTTTGTAGAAGGGATCGAATTCACACTACTGTTGATCAAATTTCCTTTAGATATCAACGGTTGCCAGCCATCGCATGATCAGAAGCTGCAGGATTTTTACGTATTATGATATCGCGAGCGTGCGCCACGTGTCCTTCTGGGGGATGAAATTGCGCAACCACTGATCAACTACCATTTGATCTCAGTCACTCCCTGCCATCCCATGATGGCCCCACCATAGTGCTTTGGTCAATCACGATATCACGGGTGGTCGCCATGTGTCTCATCTGATGAAGTCAAAAGAATAAAGGAAATATTGTGGAACATTAATCTAGCCTTAAATACATTAAAAGGCGGGTTACTAAAGTGCTCTTAAGATGCATGTGATTCAAATCGATGGATGTGTTATAATATTGATGGAAAATCTGCTCGAGGGTTAATGATAGGGCCAATGACTGTGTTGAAGGAATGAGATCATTGATGCTCAAGATCTATGGTTGCCCGCCATCGTGTGATCTGAAGTTGCAGGATTTTTACCGATTCTGATATCGCGGGAAACCACCACGTGGAATTCCTTTGTATCGTATGGTATGGTGGGCCCCTTATGGTCATGTTGGCAATTGTGTCAGCCTATTTTGAAGGTAGACGTCGATGATTTGATCAAAATGAATGATCGTCGACTCGAATTTAAATCTGCATCAAATATGGTTGGAGTCATTTGTGCAGCGTGTGAGTGAGCTTTAATGGTAGATGAGACATTTACTGGCACAATTTGATTGAAATAAAATCAATTCTCCTGCTTTATGTGTGTCACAAAGAATTCAGGTATTTTGCAAAGCAGTTTCAGAGCCAAGAGCAAGTTTGTGAACCCTGACAGTCAGAATTTGAGATTTCTGAGAAAAGAGTCGTGAGTTAATTTTTGTGTTTCCCAGTCACTCTGTGCTTCAATTAGGGAAAATATTTGTTGTACTTATCATAGGGCTTGTTGATAAACATTTTAGGGCTATAGTTTATTTAAATTGTGAGAAATTGCAATATTTTGTTCTGTAATTTCATATCTTTGGTTAGTCCTAGCTATTTGAAGTGTGAAGTTATAAGAAGCCCTAGTTTGTCTGAGATGGCACCACCCAAGCAACATTCTAGCTAGATTGACTATTTAAAAAGAAACCTATATGATGATTTCCTAGATCAATTTCCCTTGTCAACAAATGATAGAAATAAGGGATTGGTTTTGATGTGAGGGAAAATCCTGGGGGAGGGGTTAGTACACAATTGTTCCAACATAGCTAATGCTAGGGTTCATCTCATGGGTTTGGAAATGTTCAAATTGTGGTATGGACAGAGGAATTTTCCTCACCCTTTTTCAAATGGATGGATGTATGATATGGGGAAGTTGGTGGTACTGAATTTTTCCCTAATGTAGACCTGCTTAGGGCAGTAGCTGCAAGATATGACCCTATCACACAGGTAATTAGGGATAATGATGGAAATGTTTTGTTAAGTATTAACAAAGATGATATTCAACAGATATTTGACTTGAGTGAACTGAGTGAGGACTAGGTACCTATCAACCTTGAGGAGATGAAGCAGGAATATGCAAAGTTGAAGTCTCTTTTCAGAGCTAAATTGCTTCCACCTCATCTGGCTAGGGCAAGAGGTTCAATATTTCATATCAGCCCTAGTGACTAGGAACCTTTCAGAATAAATTGTTTTACAAAGCATTTCCTAGCCACTTTTTATTCATTGTGTCATATTTTGGTTTTCAGTCCTAGTGCGGTGATGCCCGTTGCATACATGTTCATGGGGGTGAAAATACAACACCCTAACTTCTCTGTCACATGACTTTGCTTCTTTATTAGCTGAGAGGATACATGAGGGGTTGTCAAAGCTGTAGAAAAATGATATCGACACTCAATTCTTTTGGTATTATATGTTGATGCATATGTTTTTATTCAAGAATGTTGACTTCTTCTCTGAGAAGATGAAATTAAGGCAATCGGTTGATGGAGAAAGATTGCCAATACAGATATGGGCTACAAATTTATCTTGTAGTAAGGAAAGCACTAGTTATGTGTAATTTGATAATTATTTTTCTTCCAGATTGAGGGCTAGATTGATGGTGAATGTACCTAGGATTCATGAGGAATTACATGATTTCCTCAGGCCAAAGGGGAGGAAGCCAGAATTAAAAGTCATCCATAACTATGGTGACATTATCCCATACCCAATCAGCACTATTTTGAGGGTATATGGTTTTCAAGGAGCCCCTCATATACTGCCATACAATGTACCACCAAGAGTGGGGCTTGCAGAAGTTATGTGGTAGATAGGTTGCATCCATGAGGACAACGTCACAAGGAGGGGTAAGGGAATATTTTTCCCTGATTATACAATGGTATCTAATTTTTCCTTTTCAAAAGGAGGCTAGGTGCACTTTGAGAAATTCTTTGAGGATTATCATTTGAGATGTGGTCCAAAGTGGCAGCATGATCCTAAGGGTTTCTTTACCCTTTTTAGACAAAGAATAAAGACTGGCAAATTTGTGCATGAGTTCAACTTTCCTAAGGACTTGATCATAAATGAGTTCGACCTAAATAAGTAGGAGTTGAACAAGGAGAAATGGATAGCTTATGATAAGCTATTAGAAATTGTGCACAAAATGGATCCGAAATATGATCCACTATTGGAGTTTAGTCCCCACCATAAGAAAATTGATTTTCTAATGGAGAACTTCAAAGAGATTATGGGCACTTTGAGAACCAAAAAAGTAAACTTAGAGTTGAGTCTGGGTGTACAAGAACAAGGCTCCAAACCATTTGAAACAAGTACAGTATACTAGCCTACAGAAAAGTGGCCCATTTATAGGAAAAAAAGGATAGCAGTAGTGATGAAGAAGAATTGGACAGAAAGGGGAAGCAAATTATGAAGTTTCCTTCACAAACAGGTCCAAAATTCAAAGTGCCTGGGGCAATTAAGATCATTGATTTAGAGTTATCACTAGAAGATAGTCTCCCATCACCACCATCTGAGCCAAGCCCTAAAAGGCAAAGAATTGATCAACCACAGGAGAGTTTGATGGATGAAATTATTATTACTGATCAAGACATGCAGGTTGGTATGCCTTCCCCTCCTAGGCTAGCTGAATTGGTTTTATCTTATTTAGATATGAAAGGAAAAAGTGTACAAGATGCAAGAATGGAAGCATGTAAGGAGTTTCTAGATGATAATACATCTATAAAGACTCATGTATTCTTGCACTTAGTACGGAGGATAAAGTTTGAAGAATATCAAAATAAATGTAAGGAGAGAAGATAACTAAGACCTGGTAGGTCAGACCAGGAGAATGATGAGGAAGTGAAAGTTGAATTAATGGAAGAATTTAAGAACATCACTCCTAAGGAAGGAAAAAAATTGGTGAGTCAGGCTAGTGTATTGATTATGCCTGAATGGGACATTGCAGATGCAGTGGCCTTTAATGCTATTATGAAGTCCAAGCATCCCTTGCAAGAATCTAAAGAAGAAGTCAAGGCATCACTTCAAGATTCTACTTTCAGTGAAGAGTGTGAAACCTTGGCAATTTGGGCATTGACCCCACAAGGGAGAAAGCCAAATATTACAGACATTAATCTAAATTTTAGAGGGGGATTAATAATAAAGAGAGCTTCAAAGACCTCAACCACTGAGGCCACTAGTTTAACTATGAATGTGGCCAAATTGGCCCAAAAGACTACTAAAAGGGAGGAGGCTGAAAAGAAAAGCCTAATGGAGAAGTATAACCTTTTGATTGAAGAATACAACAAGATGCAATAGAGGAATGTTGAGTTGCAAACTGAGGTGGAAAGGTTTAGGTATCAACAGATTGGGGAGACATCAAGTGCTCTAGGGACCAGTACATTACCTTCCATAGTAGGGTTAGTTCCTCTTGCTTCTCCAGTTGTTTCCACACCAGGGTCTCCCAGTCAGAATCCTACCTTCACCCCTTCTTTAGAGGAAATTGATGAAGAAACAAAGTGCTCTGTTGATCCTACAAAGAAGCAGCTCTTGCAAAGAATCGATGAGTTACAGGAATTTTTGAAGGTAAGTGAGTAGGGATCTCTTTCAAAGCAAAAAGAAATTGTTACTACTGTTTTAAGGAATTTGAATGAAAAGGTTGATAATAAATTGCTATCTATACATTCTTTCTATTATTTTCTATTAGATGCAATAAAGAATATTGATAGGGATCAGGAGGTAGTGATACCATTGATTGAAAATTGGATCCCTAGGGCCAGTGATCTGGATGTCATGTATAAGGTCTCAATGTTTGATACAAACAATAGGCCCTAATCATTAAAGCCTACTCATGTGTTAGTAAAATCATTGCAAGGTTTTCAGACCTTATTGGATGACTTGAGTAGGAAGATTCAGGAGTTGGTGAAGAATTTCAATGATTGGGGTAAGACATTGTTACCTGATATAATTGATGAGCAGGGGAAAATCAGGTCATTCCAGTAGTGGTAGGGTCAGGTAGGTGAGGTCATCAATGATCAAATTAAATTAATTTGTGATGACTTAGATTATAACTTGTTGGTGAGCTGAATGGATAAAATTATTAGTACCAGCTCATTTTTGGAATCTTTTGAAAGAGATGCAAATCAAATAGCAGTAAAATACACACCTTATAATGCCAAGGTGAATGAGGTAATTAATTTTGACTGGACGACTGATGAAGAATATCAGAGGTGGGTAGATAAATATTTGACTGAGGAATAAAAGAATGAATTACTAATGAGTAGTAAATCAAATGTTGCGGTTACAATGGCCTCTGATTTTGCTTTGATGGCAGTCTCGGCATGGGTTTCTTGTGGTTTTTTGTTGTTGCCTCAATTTTTCTCAGCTGACATGATGAATGGGAATATTCTCCAGGGTGATGGTTGTTGTAAAAAAAATTGGAATATCACCATATGCTTCATTTGATTGGTGACATGTGTACTTTCTGGCCCAATGCTTGTTTTCTCCTTCATTTTCTATAAGAAGGATTTCAAGGCTAGAAGTACGGGTTAGAAAGTTAGATAATTTTAGTCGAGTCTAGGTGAAGTTGCAGAGAAAATGGTAAAGTACGATGGTTTTAGAGAGAAATACAATTTAGGTTCTAAGTTATTCTATAATCAGTTTTGAATTCATGGGGATTTAATGTTGTATAACAGTACTAGCATTTGAGTTGAAATGATAAATTCAAACTCAGGTCTCTCCATTGTACATGCATATCCGAATTTTGAATAAGATGACTAAGGGTTGTTTCATTCATCTCACTGTTGTGGTGTGTATAATCATTATTTTAGCTTTAATTCAAGGAATTAATTAAAATGCTTGAATGGGATTATAGGCAGATATGTTCTGTACAAGGATTTGATAAGTAGTATTGGGTGAGAATGCATATTGATGAAATTGTAATGCAATATTGTCAGGGATCCTATAAGTTATATGTTATGTATTAAATATGTCATAAACCTTTAGATTCTTATGAATTTGACTCCTGCAATGGATATATGGCACTGATCTAAGTTTTACTTATTTGTGTAGTTTAATAATTGTTTGTCTTTGCTTAGAGCTTGCTACAAATTGAAAATTAATGACTATATTTTACTATGGATTGTGTTGTAGTTATCTCATGCTCCACATAGTTGATATTATCGGTGAAGAGCCAATTTTATTCTATATTATTCTATTGTGTTGAGATATTCAATGGTATTATTTGTTATGTGTTAATGTTGTTTATAATATAGGTGCAAAGGTTGTAAACACATTAAGGGATCACCCTCCTGGGTCTTGCAGAACCCAAAGTGTAGGAGGATTTTTAAATTCCTCGTCAGTTGGTCCAGGTCCTTTGAGCTGCCCTTGATTGGAATTGGCAATCCCATAGGTAGATTAGAAGACCAACCTGGTTATAGTGTAAAAAAAAAACCAACACCCTCTACCTTTAACCCTACACCCTAAACCATTCACCCTTAAACTCTAAACCCTTAAACCCTCTACCCTCTATCTCTCTCCCACTAAACTCTAAACCTTTCCTTGTATTCTTTTATAATTTTCATTATTCTTATTTATTTTACACTTACATTTACAAATACACATACATATGCATTTATTGTTTTCATTTATTTATCATGTAGTTTAATAGTTTGATCGATTTCATATTATATGTGTTGAAGACTTTAGAATTTCAATTACATTAATTTATGGATATTTTGTATCTATAACACTACAAAACCATATGCTCTTTGCATTTACACTTGCATTTAGAAATACACATTTATATACATAGATATAGATTTCTTTAATGATATGTTGCATTTATTGTTCTAGGAGAGCATCCAGTAATTGCATTTACATTTACATTTAAAAATACATACATATTACATACATATATATATATATATATATATATATATATATATATATATATATATATATATATGTGTGTGTGTGTGTGTGTGTGTGTGTGTGTGTGTGTGTGTATATGTATATATGTGTGTGTGTGTATGTATATCATTTATATTTAGTGTTCATAAACAACCCATTAGGTTTGCACATGGATAAAAATTCATAAAATCATATTGCCCATACATGTTTTGTTGAAACCTATGCTTGAACCTCTCATTTTGCATGCTTTTCTTCACAAAACTATTGACGATATTAGCTATACCTTCTTTATTTCTCATCCTACACCCTATTCATGCATCCTACAATTATAACAATATCGATGGGGCCTCTTACACAAGCTACAGTAATCACAAAAAGTGTAAGAGCCCCTTTATATCATGTTTCAACTACAAAACCCTCAAAAATAGGGTAACTCAGATTATGATTTGTTGGTGAGCTGTATGGACAAAATCATTAGCACCAGCTCATTCTTGGAGTCTTTTGAAAGATAAGCGAATCAGATGGTAGTTAAGTACAAACCTTATAGTGTTAAGGTGAATTAGGTGATCAATTTTGATTGGCCAACTGATGAAGAGTACCAGAAATGGGTAAATGTTTATTTAACTGAGGAAGAGTGAAAAGGAGTAAGTTGCTAACGGTTGACAAATCAGTTGTTACAGTTACAATAGATTCCAGTTTTTTTTTTTGGTGATAGTCTAGGCATGGAATTCTTGAAGTTTTTTGTTGCTGCATCAACCATTCTCAGCGGGCACGATGAACAAGAAGATTCTCTGGGGAGATTGTTGTTGTAACAATTTTTTGGAATATCACAGGGCAGTCCAATTAGATGGTGACACGTGTGCTTTCTGGCTCGATGCTTGTTTGTTCCTTCTTTTTCTATAAGAAGGATTTCAAGGCCAGAAGTACGGGTTAGCAAGCTAGATATTTTTGGTCGAGTCTAGATGAAGTTGCAGAGAAAATTGTAAAGTTTGATGGTTTTAGGGAAAATACAATTTAAGTTTTGACTCATTCTATAATAGGTTTTGAATTCGTTAGGATTTGATGTTTTATGATAGTACTGGCATTTGAATTGATATGATTAATTCAAACTCATGTCTCTCCATTGTACAAGCATATCTGAATTTTAAATAAAATGATCAAGGGCTATTTCATTCATCTCACTATTGTGGTGTATATGATTCTTGTTTTAGGTTTAATTCAAAAAATTAATAAAAATGCTTGAATGGGATTATAGGTGGATATGTTCTGTATAAGGATTTGATAAGTATTATTGTGTTAGAATACATAGTGATGAGATTGTAAAGCAATGTTATCAAGGATCTTATATGTTATTTGTTAAATCTGTCATAAACCCTTAGATGCTTATAAATTTGATGACTCTAATGGATATATGGCACTGATCTAAGTTGTACTTATTCGTATGGTTCAGTATTTGTTTGCCTTTGATGCAGGAGCATCCAATGGTGTAAGGGAAATCTTGCATCACCCAAAAATAGTTAAATTTCAAGTTTCTTAGTTTTTTAGATATTTTTACATTTTTGGATACCTTTTTCGTCATAATGAAATTCCAAATTTATGGTTTTTATTTTCAGTTCTTGGGTTGAAAAATATTGCAGTTTTAGTTTCCCAGATTTGCACCTGAAAATCTTCCGAGTTAGATTTGAGGCACTTAGAGCTCCCGAATCAGCCCCAAAACTTGCCAAAATCAACATAGAAAATTTTAAGTGCATTATTAACTTCGAGACCTTTCCAACGGTTCAAACGGTTCACAAATCAGAGTCCTGAATCAAAAGTTATGGCCCCGGGAAGTTGGGGCACTTTCTAGAAGATACAATTGCAAATGTACTTTTGAAATTTGGACCTCAAGTTGTAATTTTCGGCGCCAAACCACCTAAACTCAAATTTAAATGTTGTTTTTGCTCCAAACTAATGAGGAGCTCTATTTATGGGTGGGTTTCTAATTTTTGGGTAACTTTTTGGGGACAAGCTTGCATATTGTGAAAGGGTTATTCTGTAGCTTTCTGTAACTTGCATGTGTTGTAGAAATTGGGGATTTGAGATCCTCTACATGTAAGAAGCTCCATTTTCTGAATAATAAAATTATTCTCTTGTTTGTGGGTTATTTTCTAAGTCTCGGGCTACGCCCTCATTAAGTGGTATTAGAGCGGGTTTTCTTGAGTGTGTGGACAAATCGCCGATCGTGAGGCAGTTCACACCAGGACCATGGTTGTGGGTCGAGGTCAAGAAAGATGCCTCCAAGAGTAATGCCTTGGTAGGCATGGTGGTGCTAGAGGTGGTCGAGGGCAGAAATGTTGGTGGAAGAGATGCACCAGTAGCCCTCCAGAGACAGATTGATGCATTACAAGAGTAGTTGAGAAGAGGGTTAAACCCGAGGGAGGAAAGTGAGGATGGAGAGGAAGAAGGTTTAGATGTAGAAGAGGAAGAAGCAATTGATCAAGACCAAATGCGACTAATAAGGGCCATTTCGAAGATCGGGAAAAGACCCAGAGTAGAAGTCCCCGCTATTCAAAGTCTCGAACCGAAGAGTTGATCGACAGGATCAACGAAGCTAGAAGAATATTTTGAGTATGAGGAAATAGAGGACCCAGATCGAAGTTAAGTTTGCAAAAATGAAGTTGAAGGGCCATGCCAGATTTGGTGGAAAGAGGTCTAGTTGGAAAGAAATTGAAGAGGAAAAGGCAATATCACCGATGGGATCGCATGGTAGAGAAACTGAAGAAGCAGTTCATACCAGTGGACTACGAGTTAGATCTGTTGAAGAAATTGCAAGGGTTGAAGCAAGGAAGCAGATCTGTGAAAGAATATACTGAATATTTTCATAAGATAATCATTAGAACGGGTCACATAGAGGCTAATAAGGAGAAGGTAGCCTAATATCTTAATGGGTTACGACCAAGCATTCAGGAAGAGTTAAGCCTAGTTAGAATGACCACCATTGAGGATGTGTATCAGTTTTCTCTGAAGGTGGAAGAGAAGCTGAACAAAAGATTTGATGGCAAGAAAAAAGGACAAGGAGGTCAAAGTGGAAGGGGAAATGGAAGACCTTCAGGAAGCTGAAATGATGATGAAAATAAAAGTGAAGATGTGGGTACCAGCCGAAGCCAAAGGAATGACTTCTACCACCCTCATGATCAAAACAGTGGTGATCAAAGAGGTAGAGGACAAGGGAGATATGGACAAGGATCTGGAAGAGGTGGTTTTAGAGGAATGTCTTTCTAGTGTGGTGAAGAAGGGCATTGAGCCTATGAATGTCCACAACACCAAGGAAGGGTAGACAAAAGGCCAGAAGGTCATGGAAGGGTTGTGCATGCAGATAAGGAGGCCCAATCTGAGCATTCAGATGATGCTGAAAGGGGAGAAGCCCTAGTGATTAGGAGAGCCCTGGTGACTGAGGAAAAGGAACCAGAAAAAATAAATAATATGTTTCGCACAAGGTGCAAGTGTGAAAGAAAATGTTGTCATGTTATTATTGACGATGGGAGCACTGATAATCTGGTGTCAAAGGAGATGGTCACAAACTTGAAGCTGAAGAGGGAAAGGCACCTACATCCGTATCGGATTGCCTAGTTGTAGAAAGACCACAAAGTTTTGGTCAATGAGTAGTGCCTAGTAAAGTTCAAGATCGGGAGCTACCATGATGAGGTACTATGTGATATCATCCCCATGGATGCATGTCACATGTTGTTGGCGAGGCTGTGGCAGTTTGATAGGCGAGCTATACATGATGGCCATACAAACACTTATTCCTTGACAAAGGATGGAGTTCATCACAAGTTGAAACCCCTGAAAGAGACCAAAGAAAAGGTATGCAGTAGTGCTAGAATTTGTTATGTAGATGGAAGAAAAAATTTAGAAGGTATGAAGCATGAGCGTGTGTGTTATGCATTGATTCCTAGAATGAGTAAGGAGGATAGTGGGAAGGTTTCAGAAGAAATTTTTGGGATGTTGGATGAGTTTCAGTATATTGTTTTTGATAATGTACTTGAGGGTTTACACCAATAAGGAAGATCAGTCATCAGATTGACTTGATTCCTAGAGCTAGTTTACCAAATAAGGCAGCTCATAGAATGACTTCAGCAGAAAATGAGGAGTTGAATAGACAAGTTCAAGAGTTGTTGAGAAAGGGTTTGATACAAGAGATTTTGAGTCCATGTGCAGTACCTGCAGTACTAGCACCAAAGAAGAATGGGGAGTGGAGGATGTGTACAAATTCTCGAGCCATAAACAAGATAACAATCAAGTACAGATTTCCCCTGCCAAGGATGGATAACCTGATGGACTATTTGAGTGGAGCTCAGTACTTCACAAAGATTGACCTGAAGAGTGGATATCACCAGATCCGGATTCGAGAGGGAGATGAATGGAAGACTACCTTCAAGACCAAAGAGGGCCTGTACGAGTGGTTAGTCATGCCTTTTGGGCTAACCAATGCACCGAGCACATTCATGCGGCTCATGAACGAGGTACTAAAAGAATTTCTGGGAAGTTTTGTTATTGTGTATTTAGATGATATTTTGATTTTCAGTAAGACATTGGATGAGCATCTGATACATATTCGGTGAGCCTTTGAGAAGTTAAGAGAAGAGAAACTATTGATTAATTTGAAGAAGTGCAGTTTTATGAAGAGGGAGTTAGTGTACTTGGGGTTTGTTGTCTCAGCAGAAGGTCTCAAGATGGACCCAGAGAAGGTGAAGGATATTCTAGAATGGCCTACCCCAAGAACTTCTATCAAGGTGAGATATTTCCATGGTTTAGCTAGTTTTTATAGAAACTTCAATAGTATTTGTGGACCCCTAACTAAAACAATGAGAGGGGATAGAAAAGAATTCAAGTGGAGCACTGGAGCGGCAAAAAGTTTTGAACTATTAAAGCAAAAGGTGATAGAGAAACCTATTCTAGCCCTTCCAAATTTCAACAAGGTGTTTTAGGTGGATTGTGATGCTAGTGGTTGTGCCATTGGAGCAGTGTTGAGCCAAGAAGGTAAGTCCATTGCCTATTTCAGTGAAAATTTAAATGATGCCAAGAGGAAGTATTATGTATATGATCAAGAATTTTATGTGATAGTTCAAGCATTAAATAAATGGAGACATTATTTGTTGCCAAAGGAATTTGTTCTATATACTGATCATCAAGCCTTGCAGTACCTAAATAATCAGGGAAAATTAAATCAGAGCATATGAAATGGGTAGAGTTTTTGCAGAGTTATACCTTTGTTTTGAAACATAGGAGTGGGAAGTCAAATAGGGTTGCAGATGCCTTAAGTAGGAGGCATACATTGATGACAAAGATGCAGATTGAAGTGGTTGGGTTCAATGAACTCAAGACACTGTATGCAGAAGATCCTGATTTTGTAGAGGCTTGGAAGGCTTGCAAGGAACCTGTTACTATGGACAAGACAAGATGGTTGGATTTCATAATCTAGGAGGGCATGTTATTTAAGGGAAGTCAATTGTGTATCCCGAGGAGTTCCATGAGGGAAAACCTGATAAATGAGAAGCATAGTGTAGGAATGGTAGGACATTTTCGTCGGCATAAGACCATTGCCATTATCAGTGAGCATTATTATTGGCCTCAGTTGTCACAGGATGTGAAAAAGTTTGTACAAAGCTATAGGGTATGTCAGATGGCTAAAGGAGTGAGCCAAAATATAGGCTTACATTAGCCCTTACCTGTACCAGAGAGGCCATGGGAGGATATAAGTATGGACTTTGTTCTTGGTTTGCCAAGGACATAACGAAGGAATGATTCAATCTTTGTGGTGGTTGATAGGTTTTCGAAGATGGCACATTTCATTCCATGTCAAAAGACCCATGATGCAGTCCACATTGATGACTTGTTCTTCAAAGAGGTGGTGAGGCTACATAGTCTGCCAAAGAGTATTGTTTCAGATCGTGACACCAAATTTATGGGGTATTTTTGGAGTACCTTGTGGAAGAAGCTGAAGACAAAGTTAAAGTTCAGTTCTGCACACCATCCACAAACAGATGGGTAGACAATGGTTGTTAACAAGAGTTTGGGTAACCTACTGAGATGTTTGGTGGGAGATAAACCCAAGGGATGGGACTTGATCTTACCCCAGGCAGAATTTTCTTACAACAATTCTGTCAACAAAAGCATTGGTAGATCACCATTCCAAATTGTGTATGGAGGTAGCCCCAGAACAGCTCCAGAATTGAGGAAGATGGACCAAGTGAAGAAAATAAGTGTTGAAGCTAAAGATTTTGTAAAACACATCAAGGATATACATGAGAAGGTAAGAGAACATATTAACAAGATGAATATGCAGTATAAGGCTAAGGCAGATTAAAAGAGGAGGTATAAGGAGTTTCAGATTGGTGATGAAGTGATGGTCCACTTGAGGAAAGAAAGGTTTCCAGTAGCATCATATAACAAATTGAAGATGAAGAAATTCGGTCCCTATAAGATTTTGAAGAAGCATGATTCAGGGAATGCATATGAGGTAGAGTTGCTTGATGGAATCAACATTTCCCCTGTGTTCAACATTTTAGATTTGACAGAGTATCATGAAGGTGGAATGGAGGAAGCACCAGCAATAGGGAAGTATGACATTCCACACCTATTTCAGAAAGGGAGGATATTGAAGCAATCTTGGATAGTCGTGTGGGAAGGAGTACCAGAAACAGGCAATATGAAGAATATCTAGTGAAATGGAGAGGAAGGCCTGTGGAAGATTCATCTTGGCTATTTAAGGCAGTGGTTGACCATTGGGTTTTCCTCAACCATCTGAGATGTGACGGGGTCACTTCTCAAATTACCCTGGGTGTCTGATGCAGGAGCATCCAGTGGTGTAAGGGCAATCTTGCATCACCCAAAAATAGTTAAATTTCAAGTTTCTCAATTTTTTAGATGTTTTTACATTTTTGGATACCCTTTTCGTCATAATAAAATTCTCAATTTATGGTTTTTATTTTCAGTTCATGGGTTGAAAGATATTGCAGTTTTAGTTTCCCAGATTTGAACCTGAAAATCTTTCAAGTTAGATTTGAGGCACTTAGAGCTCCCAGATCGACCCTGAAAC
Source organism: Sequoia sempervirens (assembly GCA_007258455.2). Taxonomy (NCBI): domain Eukaryota; kingdom Viridiplantae; phylum Streptophyta; class Pinopsida; order Cupressales; family Cupressaceae; genus Sequoia; species Sequoia sempervirens. The sequence continues at coordinate 45,759,166 of VDFB02353493.1, forward strand.
TTTCCAAAATTGGTGTAGCGGATTTTGGATGTGTTATTGACTTTGAGACCTTTCCAATGGTTCAAACTGTTCGTGAATCAAAGTCCCAGATCAAAAGTTATGGCCCCGGGAAGTTGGTGCACTTGCTAAAAGATACAATTGCAAATGTACTTTTGAAATTTGAACTTTAATTTGTAATTTTTGGCGCCAAACCGCCTAAACTTAAATTTGAATGTCATTTTGGCTCCAAACTAATGAGGATCTCTATTTATGGGTGGGTTTCTAATTTTTGGGTAACTTTTTGGGGACAAGCTCGCATATTACGAAAGGGTTATTCTGTAGCTTTCTGTAACTTGCATGTGTTGTAGAACTTGGGGATTTGATATCCTCTGCATGTAAGAAGCTCTATTTTCTGAATAATAAAATTATTCTCTTGTTTGTGGGTTATTTTCTAAGTCTCGGGTTGTGCCCTCATCAGCCTTTACCTAGAGCTTGCCACAAATTGCAAATCAATGACTATCTTATACTGTGAAATGTTGTTGTAGTTATCTCATGCTCCAAATAGTTGATATTATTGATAAACAGCTAATTCTAGTCGGTATTATCCTATTATGTTGAGCTATTAAATGAGATTATCTGTTGTTGTTAATGTTGTTTATGATGATGGTGCAGAGGTTGTAAACGCATTAAGGGATCACCCTCCCGGGTCTTGCGGAGCCCAAAGTGTAGGAGGTCTTTAATTTTTTGACCTTTCAAACATTAAAAATTACATCATTAAATTAATTATGTAATGGCATAAAAATTAAAAACATCATGAATTAATTACGTAACCACATAATTCAAATATAATTCTATCAAGAAATTAATATCAAATAGATAATATAATTGCATAACTGATACATTTCAATGTCATTGATCTTCTTCTTAATCCAACTCAATGTCTGTATCATCTTATCCAAATTCGACATTGTAAGGATTGGACATATCATCATCATCATCAATATCAATTTCGATAATGTTATCATCCACACGGATATCATCTTCATGAACATTAACTCCTACATCATCATGATCTAGTTCCTCCTCTTCGACATCTTCGTCAGGGACATCATCAACTAACTGTTGATCCTGATCATCATCTACATCATCTTTTAGTTCTTTGGTATCTTCTTCTTCCACCACATTATACTTTACTGGCCTTCCTCTTGGATCATTTCTAACAACAATGACCAACCCAGTTTACCTGGAACTCTGAATAAAATACCTGCCACATTGGCTTGAAGAACATATAGGGCTCATTTCCAACTCGCCTAATCAACCTTTGTATTAACCATGGTAAATCCATTATCATGTTCAATAATAGTTCTCTCAGGATCATTTTCATTCAATCGTAGCATGTACCATAGGACGACGAATAAAATTAATCTGAAGGACTTAAAGTCACACTTAAGTATATCATCCAAAATCCCATAGTATCAATTTTCTGAGACTTCTGGATGTATGTTGCTTTTAGATGAAACATTAGTCACCTGAAAGACTGCAGTTATACCATAATCACAAGTTTTATTCATGTCATCCAACATTTTGATTTGAGATTTTTTACCATTGCACTACATAGCCTTGTGGTGTTTTACCTACAATATGTCAAACATGTAAAAATTATTGCAATATCGTCAGTTGATAAACATATTTATTCTTGGCCAAATATATGCAAAGAAAACAATCTCAACATATATATACATCAATATAATTGAAAATAATTAAATAATATGGGTGATTAATATATTTATACATACTTGTTTATCTCTTAAACCATATGCTAAATCAATTTCCCTTTGTGTAACATTGGAATCTCCATTACAATGAGCTTCTTTAAAAAATGAAGTCACACCTTCCCATGTTAATGCCCAACCAAATTGTTGACATCATTCAATCCATACCATCATCCAATCAAGATTGTTGGCGACGTACAAATGTAGTGCATCTCACTCTCGACCAACTGTATCAAAAAAAATTGAAATTGACAAATGACGTATAATTAATTAAAAACCACAGTATACGACCTTAATTTATAATTTATGTATATTGAAGATTAAAAATTAAATAAGTACAATATACATAAAAACCATATGTAAAATGTATTCCAATTAATCTCCATGACCATCTTATAATTACCTCTCACTTTCTTCAATCTACCTTTCCCCATCGGGTACTCCCCTTCGAATTTGTTAATGGAGTTGGAATCCCAAATGCAATCTACATGGATCTTTGCTGCAAACTTAGCAAAATATTCACTAATGTACACCATGGTCTGGTATACCATATATCCCTCCACCATAGAACCCTCAGGATGTGCTCTTTGTCTAAACAAAGCCTTCAAAAATTTCAAGTGCCTCTCAACCATCCAAATTGACATTGTGTGTACAAGTCCACACAATTCAATCTCCTCAACTTGGTGTATGAGGTAGTGTTCTTGTGCATTGAAAAATGTCGAAGGTAGACACTTTTGCATTTCACACATTAGATGAGGAATTTTTCTCTTCCAATAATTTATATCTTCTTTATGGATTTTTTTAGATGACAGCCATCTACAAGTGATTCAAGGCGCAAATATATTAACAAGATTTAACAAAAATATACAGTATATTATATAACAAGTAAAACAAATGGCAATTATAAGATGTATACAACAAATTGAACAAATATCGCTACATACCTCATCTATTTTCCAAGATCATATATAACTTGCTTGACATTGTTGTCAAAGTTGTCTGTGAGAGATAGAGGTAGAATGTACTACAGCAATTATAAAATGATCTTTTCATTGTTTTTCCAAAAGTAGTAAACAAAATACACTAAAATGTACATACATTATACAAGTGTATATAATATACCAGAATAATTACCTTAATAAAGGTATGACAATCATGTGTTTTCATCCTTGACCCAAATTCACCTTTCTTTGTTATTATATTGTTTATGTTCGCAGCAAATCCTATGGGAAATTGAATTTTTTGTATGACTTCTTTTATAGCATTGTTTTGTTGCTTTGTTAATAACCAAGGAAGGGCACTTATATTAATTTGGTCTCTGTCACTATTTAATTGAATGACATTTTTCATTACATGATTGGCTTCCCAAATGTCACTACAAATTTTGATAATTTTTTCTTTGTCATGCCTTCCATCCAATATTTTCTATAACGTTTTTGTTATATTCTTTCTGATATGCATTGTATCAAACAAATGCACAATTTGTAGCTGCTCATAGTAGGGCAACCTACTAAATTGTATAGGATAACTTTTCAATCCATGTGGAAGCCGGCCATTAATTCCCTAATGACCTTCATAAAGCATATAAGTTAAACAAATTAACAACAATCATTGTCAATTACAACATGAGTAAAAACAACACAATATAAAAATATAAATTAAAAACATATCATATATGATAGATAAACAATTTGATCCGATGTATAACCTTGACGATTAATTCTATTATATTCCAACTTCCATAGGCAAGGTGGCATTCTTCATGGTTTTGATGTAGTCTCCTCTTTCCCATTGAAAAGATGTTTTTCAGTAGTTCGATACTTATGATTTCTATGGAGGAAGTGCTTATACTCATCAAACACTTGCTTTCTTAAACTTGTTGAACGACGAGATTTCATCTTGGAACCACAAATTGGACATGCAAATTTTTTCTTTGTTTGAAGACCTGCAAGATCATATATAATTGGATTAAATATGTCAATTTTTATAATTATATACAATGAATAGATTATTTTAAAACATGCTTGATATCTACTTCATCAAATTAAATATTGTTAAAGTGCAGTCGAATGTTATAATATACCACAAAAATGTGTTAGCCCTGGGGCATCATGAATTGTCCATACAAGCATTGCATGGAATTGAAATTGTCTTTGTCCTATTGGTCTAGAGACATCATACATAGTGACGCCATTCCATAACTTTAGTAACTCATTGATAAGAGGCTCGATATATACATTCATATATTTAACTTGGTACTTACCTAGTTGAATGAACATAAACAATACATAATTATTATAACCATTTACTACAATATATATAAATTAATGTACATGACTATTGAATAAAAAAAATATAAGTCATTATGCAACAAATAAGACAAATGAGATGCTACTACATTAAATAAAATTGATTTAAATAAATACCTGGAACAATCATTGACAACATTATGTGCTCCCTATTTATTGGCATCCATGGAGGAATGTTATTGTTGATAACAAAAACAGGCCACACCGAGTAAATAGATCTCAGCTCTCCAAATGGATTGACACCGTCCACTCCCAATGAAAGCCTGAGATTACGAGGTTCTTCTTTAAAGTGTGGCCATATTTCCTCCATGTCCCTAAATGCAGAACCATCCGTAGGAATTTGAAGAATGTCATCTCCACTTTTATTCCGTGCATGGTAATCCATAAATTGCGCTAAGCTTTCGCACCTAAATAATCGTTGCATATGTGGAATAATGGGAATATAACGAAGAACCTTGCGAGGCACCTTTTTTGTTAGTTGATTTGTTCGATATCTATTGATATGACATTTTGGGAATTCTGTAGCAAATTCTTGTTGTTTATGATATATAATATGATCATTGGGACATGCATCTATTGCTTGATACTCCATTCTAATATCTTTCATAATGGCAGATAAATCTCGGTATGAGTGAGGTAAAATATTTGATGGTGGTAACAAAAATTCACCAATCAATCTACAACAAAAAATAATTTTTTAATATAAAGACTATTAATGGTACATATTTCATCATTTATTTACTAGTCATGAACTAACAACAATTAAAATAGATGAAAAAAGATGACATAAATGACATACCTTAACATCCATTAGATTGCTATTTTGATAAGCCATTCATAACCTTCAAGTTTAATAGCAACAATACAGCAGAGAGAAGAGTTGTTTGGGAGCGTTCATAAAGGGGCTCGTATGCCTTCTCAAGTATAGGTAAATCATGAACATCATGAAAGTCATCTTGATCATCATGATCAGCTCTGCCACTAAATGTGTCATGTATCAATGTATTCATACCATCATCTTCAATTGTGTTTTATGGTGCATGATCATCTTCTTCCATAGGATCATTAACTTCATCTTCGATATTCACAGCTCCATGTTCGTCCGCTTGCAAAACCACATTCTTTGGGCTGTGATAATCCATATCATCTTCCCTAGGGCACCCCACCTTTATAATAATGATAGACACAAATAAACCATGATCATGATTAAGTGATTATATATATATAAAATGTTAAAACGATATAAACATTTACAAATTCAATCAATATAAACATATATAATGAACAACTTACCAATGGACGATAATCATGCCCCCCTTCAACGTGACCATGCTGCCTATAATGATTCTCAGCTGTTGTGATTAAAAGTTGTCTCGTCTTTAAGCCCTTGCAATTATTGCAAGGACAATAGCATTTCCCATCACCCTTTCTTTTTAATCTAGCCCACAATCTATCAATTGTCTCTTCATTTTGTTCTGGACTAATATTATCTTACATGATTTTTCTTTACCAAGCTTGGCTATTTAGATCTTCAAAAAATATCAAACTCACACTAATAATTTTCATTCATAGACAGGTAACAAAATCTAATAATTCTGATATTCTACACCAAAAAAATTTGGCATGCAACCACCCCTGCAAAAGAGAAGATAGTCTAAAGTTAATAACCCCAAAAAACACTTTAAAATGCTAATTCTAAAACTTATTAAATTCTAATTTTACTATGATTTCTAACCGTTAAGACTCCTAAAATCAGAATATTGAACTTGATTACAAACTTCCTACAATGATGGAGGTAGCGAGCTAGTAAGAGCAAGTGACCCATTCCTAAGGAGCAACAAGTCGGAATCATCATTGCTAATGTCAATACAAATTTATCCTTTTAGATAAAGATGCAATGTGTCACTTCTTATAACGAGCTTATCCCTAGGGACCTCAACATTGAGAGAACCCTAATTACACAAGGAAGCACACACTAGTAGAATTTGGAAAATAAATGACTAGGTGACTAAAACTTTTAGTCACAACAACTAAAAATGACTAAATTCTACTCATTTTTTGCAACTCGGCTATAAATGAGTAAATAAATTATTAGTTTGGTCATTGATTAAAAATTATTTAGTCACACAAATAAAAATGACTAAATAGTTAGTCATTTATTTAGTCACAATCCATTTGAATAAATCATTTAAGGAATCAAGAATATAACCTACCAAAATACTCTAAAACTTTAATAAACATACCCTAAAACTTTTGTCAAAATCTTATTTTCAAGCGAAGCCCACCAGAATGGAGTTTTCATTTTAATAAACATACTCTAAAACCTTCATCAAAACATTATTTTCAAGCATAGACCACCAAAATGGAGAAGTGTTTCTGAAAGAATGACAGAGAATAGTGAGATGTGCATGAAAGGAGGAATAGGATTCATTGTTGCTTATCTCATTCTTGCTCTGCTCAACAAATCTTACATTGTTCCTGCTACTATTTGCAATCTAGGTATTTACTTGACATATATTTGCATAATCTCAAATTCCTTGAGAGGCTTTTGAAGTATCAATGTATCCCATATAGGGTTTAGAATGATTTCTTTTAATTAAATAAATAAATAAATGATGTATTTCCCTATAATTAGATAATGTGGAGATCTTCTAAATCTGCCCTAGCACACTATCCTCTTTGGCATTGTATTCATTACTCTAGCTACTAGGGTTTTGCATGTGACATCTTTAATATCTTCATGACCGTGGCTTTTAAATAGATCTCAGTCTTTACTTTAATCCTTTTCATGGTAACCCTTGAGTTCCATAATCCACTTTCAATCTCTTCTAAGAACAATGTCTTAAGCTACACTGCATAGTATGCATATAAAGAAAGTCCTTCATACCTACCAATGTTCCAAACCACCACTCACTGCCTTGCTTAAAATTAAATTTTGCCTCCATAAGCACAATAGCATGTTTTAAAATCATGGTTGTCAGTGATTGACCATTTAGGTCACCACTTTCATCATGAAGATACAATGAGATTTTTGTCTTCAAACTCAAGGCATTATGCAAGATAACTTTGTGAATTGTTTGTTGTGTACGATTTGATTTTCTTGCACATTTATTGTTTTGCTAACTTCCTTTAAGACTAGGTATTGCACCCTCAGCTGCAATCTCAAACAGCTCGCTCACTATCACTTGAAGATTCCTTTCATGAGCATCCTTCTATAAAATCAAACTATGCCCTATAGACTACCTACTTACTACAGGGGACTCATTGTTTCATGGTATTGTAGTTCTTAAGATCCTTCAACCTTATTGAAACTACTTCACAGTCCACAAGGTATCATTCACTATTCTCCCATCTTTGATGAGTCTCAAAACATTGCTTAAACATGCAATCCACTACCTCCATTATATATTAATGGCTAAGAAGAAACATTGAACCTATGATTACCACTATTACTTCATTTGTACAGTCATTCTCTGATTGCATTTGCCTTGTCTAACACTACCAAAAGCATTTGAAAAACCCTTAAGGTTAGCAAGGGGGTAAGGAAACTCACTATTAAAATCTCCACTTTACTATGCAAGGTTTGAGTTTTATTATCTTGTCACTGCTTAGCCTCTTTTTGACTATCACATCTCAAGTGACTACATCATTCTTCTTACCGTAGATTGCATTTACAAATTTCACTAAGCTACACAGTGTGCTTGTTATTGGCTACAATCTTTAGATTGCAAGATTTTGTTATTACCTACAATGTCTCAATATTTCTGGAATTGCAACCTCACTAATCTGCTATAGTTATTGTTTATGCTTCTATGGAGGCCTAGAGTTTGTACCCTAATCATGCTCTTACTAATGCTTTTGTTGGTATTAAAAACAACCTTAAATCTTGGGTTAGAAAATTAGTTGTCTTAGTTCAAAGTTGTGGTATGATCTTGGATTGTATCCTAGAGTGTGTGGGAAGCTTGTGTTTGATCATTAAGGTATGTAAACCTGATCAGGGAAATGTATCTTATATATCATGGGTCTTGCTTTAATACTTTCCATAATGGTTATTAGTAGATCACATTATTATAGTTTGTGGTAACCCAAGATTGCATTCAAGTATGTAACAAACTCGGTTTGTAGTTTAAGCTATACGCTTTTAAGTAACATTCATAAGGTTTAGAAAATCTTGATCACTCTCTAGAATAGCCCATTAAACATGGGTTGTGCTTGAATGCACTACATAATTGATATAACACAACCACTCTACATATCAGCCAGAGTTATGGACTCTTTATTGTAGCAAGAGGTAATCACTCTTCGATCATGCTATAATTACATCCTAACCTATTAAACTTGATACAACCTAAATGCACCCAATGATGATTGACACCTACATTATACAACTTGAATTAACTACATTATATGAGTTCCTCAATTTCTATCACAACATAGCCACATTAAACTTGGGTCACACATGAATGCATCCTATATTTGTTATAGCACAGTTGTACCACATGACCAATAGAATTATGGATCACATAATTATAGTCACAAGAATCTGTTCCTTGGTTGTGATCTTATGGTGATTCCACACAATAAAATCTGGACATAAAACTCTCAAAACCCTAAACCTCTAAAAATGAAATCTGATGAGATTTTGCTTTAAAATATGATTTTCAAACCTGGAACTACAAATCTGACTTCACAACTGAATTCTGCAAAAAGACAATGACTTCCCTCAACCTGGCGATATCTTCTTGAATTTTTTCTAATTTTTTCCAAGAAAATCATCCTTAGTTCTCCACAAACTGTCTCAAGTAGAGCAAAACACTGTCGCAATAAATTAGTAAACACACTTTTCTTTATGTTAGCCACAATTTGTTTTTTTTTTATTTTTCATGTTTGTCAAAATTTTGACGAAATTGATAGTTGACATTTTGACGAACCCCAAGTTCGTCGAAATTTCGACGAACGTCGGGGATAAACTTTCAAAAAATTGAAAATTACACATCAAATTTTACAAGCACCTGATGATACATCAAATTATACATATTTCGTTAGACATTTTCGTCGGATTTTGCAGTCAAATGAGTTAGTGATTGCTAGAAGCTTGGAGAATTTTTTCTAATGGATTCAAGGTGGTCCACAATATTCTTAATATCATCATAGGGATTAGGATTTTGGTTCATGATATTATATTGGGTTAGGATGGGTGAAGGTGGATTAGAATAGATTAGGTTGGATGGATGATAGGTTGAATGGTTAGACATAGTGGAGGTTTGATTGGAAGAGGGAAGTTAGGGATTGATTTTGGATGAGGATGGAAATTATGATGATGGATTAGAAATGGATGGGGTATTAGAAGAATAGGACCTAAGGATAAATATGGATAATGATATTAGGATTTGATTAAGATGGTATTATGTTGATAAGGGGATTGGATTAAGATGATGGTGAGGGATGGGGCTTAAAGAGAATAATGAAGGATGTGTATTAAGGATGATGAAGGATGGAGGATGTTAGGACCAATATTAATGATGAAACTAGATAGGGATTATGGAGGATGATTAGGATAATGATTAGAACCTCAAATGTATTAGGAAAATTAAGCTTAAGGTCCTAAACAATAGATTGGGGATAGATTAGGGGATGATTAGGATAAGATAGATGATTAGAGTGATAATGGAGGATTAGGATGGGATGATTATGATAAGGTGATTAAGAAGAAAGGGGAATAGGATGAAAATGAATGTTTAGGATAGTATGGGATGGTTATGATGAGATGGGGGATGATTAGGATTATAAGGGGTGATTAAGATGAAAATAGTAGATTAGGATGGGATAATTAGGATAAGGTGATTAAGAAGAAAGGGGAATGGGATGAACACGAATGTTTAGGATAATAATGGATGGTTATGATGAGATGGGGGGTGATTACGATTAGAAGGGGTGATTAAAATGAAAATGTTACATCAGGATTAGGTGATTATGATGAAAAGGGATGATTAGGATGGAAAAGATGGTATGATTAGGATGTGGAGGGATGATTAGGATAGGAAGAATTGGATGGGGTGAAGATTTTGCTTGCTTGACTAGGAGATAGAGTTAAAAAATCACAAAAAACAAACAAAATGGCCAAGTTTGATGGATTTTTGTAGTGTATTTTCAATCCTTAGTCGTTGGGCTGATTCATTTTTCACAGGTATTGCACAAGAAAACACTTCAATTACTTGTTCACAATCCTAAATTGGTCAAGTGGGTTTATAGGCTAGTGTAGTCCCACAAACATGGATTTCTCCAAAATTGGAATCTCCTTTGACTCAAGGGCAGAGACACCTTAGGAGGTGTATGCACTTTCATCTTTTTGAAAGCGAATAGCTAGGGGCCTCTCAAAATGGAGGGATAACCCAAATCACCCTCTCCTCAAAAAGATACGCATAGCTTATGCAACACCAAGGATTTATGTCACTCAAGGGAGCCTTATGATGGGAATCTACAAGGTGTGATCCACATCCCTTGCACCACACTAACCTATAGCCAAAAGGTCTTAATCTAGGTTACATAAGGCTTCTAGGGAGTCCTCTAACTACCTCAAGGGTACGTGAGGCCCAAATCCATAGATGAAAGGGAATAATGCCAAACAATTGGGAGGAGAGGTTAACCCACTCTCCACCTTCACTTCTCCAAGGTATAAAGTTATTGGAGGCTTAGCCCAGATTGACAAGATTCCACTTCCAAGAGGTCTCTTCCGATTCACTTCCCGCTATTTATACTCCATTGGAACACGAGAGTTGAGGTCATCCCCTAGGGTGATGAAATCCCTAGGTAGGCCCCCTAAAAGGAATGATCCAATTTTTTTGATCCCCAAGATTGCAAAAAGTGCAAGGAGAGAGCATAAACTCATTGGGTTCCTTGGGATAAAGAGAAAAATAAAAAGAGTAAGTGATGTTTTTTTATCCTCAAGATTGAGCACTAGGTGTTAGAGGAGAGCATACACACCACTCACTTAAAGACACATCAAACAAAATTTCATTAACCATAAGAAACGAAATGTTCCTAGATTAGACAAAAAAAGAAAGCCTTGGACAATTGAATATGCATGAAAAATGTTAGAAGTTTGATTCCTTTTCGTTTCACAATCGATTTCAAGTTGTAAAACAAGTTGTTAGATGATAAGATGATCACATAAAATGATTGTTAGCATAAATATAATCATAAAAATTTGGAACCCCTTTTTGCAATGAGGGAGGTGGTACACTTAACCCAAAGATAAGCAAAAAGTTAGTTTTTGATATTTTTTTCCTTTAAAAAGCATTAAAACCCTACAACATGCATTAGTATCCCATAACTAGAGACTAGATGCAAAACATAGTTGAAACAAGGCTTAAAGATGTAACCTGAAGAAAAAGCACAATTTTGTAGATAAATTTGTGCTTCTATTAAAGTGAAGTCACCATTATATGAATAGAGGCACAATTTTACAAGTTAGACCAAAAAGAGAGCTTTCAAGAGTGAAAAATGGATGTTTATGAGTGACCCAGTTCAGAAAATAGCTTGAAGATGTAGGTAGGAGCCCAAAAATGAAAACTTAATGCCACAAAGACCAAAGAAAACCCAAAATATTTCCCCTAAAGTAGAGGTGTAGCATTTTTTAGCATAGGCGTACTAGTTTTGACCATAGGCGTAGTAGTTTTGAACAGAGGTGCCACTTTGTAGAATGTGCTAAAAAACACCCCCAAAAGTCAAAAAATGAAGTTTTGCACTAACCTAGATGGGAAAACAGATAGATGAACATGTGGGTGACCTAAAAACATGAATATCTAGCCAAAATATGCCCCATAATGCAATGACAATGATGCCAAAATGAAGAAAATCGTAGGTGACCTAGAAAACTTGCAAGGAACCCTAGTCTCACAAAGCTCTAAAAACACCTAGTTTAAGCATGAAAATAATGGATGAACCTGTAAAACAGAGTACTATTATAGTGAATACCTAAAAAAAAGATGTTATAATCCAAACAAACCCTAGATCTAGGTGAAAATGATGGGCGAAGTTTCAGAAAAAAAAAGTGCAATAGTTTTGAACATAGGCACCTTAGTTTTGAACTTAGGTGTACAGCAATTTTGAACTTAGGTTCCTTTCTATGTATAAGAGGCATAGCTCTATAGGGTATGTTCGAAAATGGCACCTACAACTTCAAAACTCACAAAACTTGATGAAACATTAGAACGAAGGGTGGGAAGCCATCTAAGCATGCCAAAATAAAGATGGGAAAGATGGATATGAATGGAAATAGATGAAATACATAAAGGAAATCGATAAATAAGATTTATACCTTCATATTATCCTCCTCTTCATGGATTGAGCTCACAAGATGCACCCATATCTTGCAGATTTTCTCAAGTGATTGAAATGGATGTGGTTGCTCAAGTTATTAGCATGATGATGCTAGGATAGTGATAGATTTGATGGGAGATGTGGGCAACATAAGGATATAGAGAGTGTGTGTTGAAAAATGAGAGCCAAGGCCTCATAATATAATATTTTGGTGAGAGGAATCAATGGCTAGGATTGATTGGTTAATGGAGGGTTGAGATTGAAAGAAAGATAGGGTTTGGATCAAGGAATGAAGATTGATTAGCCTTGTGAAAAGTGTTCCAACATAGAAAGTGGTGAAATTGGGAGGTGTTCTTAGACATGTGTGAGTACACATTGGGAAAAGAGGAATTAAATTTGTGTAAGAGATAGGGTGGTTCATAGGGTAGCTTGTGTGAGAGGTTAGTGGGGGTAGGTGAGATGTAGGAATTTAAAATTAGGAAATAATGGTAATGAGGATTAAGGATGAGGACTAGATAAATTAATCAAGGATTAATTGATTTAATAAGGATGGGTTGAGTTAATAATCCAAGGGTTTATTAACTTGGGTGGAGTTAAAAGTTGGAGAAATTAGGATGGGGATAAAGTTAATTAATCAAGGATTAATTAACTTAATCGAGGTTAGGGGATTTAGAGGAATGTGGGAAAAGGTTAGCTATAATTAAATAAATGTAGATTTATTTAATTAAGGGTGGTGGATAAAGGTAATGGGGAAATTAATTAAATAAATAATAAATATTTAATTAATTAATGAATTAGGATAGGCTAAAATGAGGTGTGGATGGGTAGGGTCACATTTTAGGTGTCTACACTCTCCATCAAGTTTGCATGTGTTTCAATAAAAAATTATAAAAATACCACAATGATGTTAAGCTCTCTCTTAGCTATCTAACCATATATTTTTTTCACGTTTTGATTATGTTAAGGTTTTCATCTTTAACTTTGTTTGTTAGTGTGTCAGTTTTTTTGTGAGAAACCAACATGTGGTATTTTGGGTATAGTTTTTTACTTGTTCATTAAATTTTGAAACAAATTACATTTTTAGAAACTAGACTTCATTGTATATGTATTGAAAAAATTAAAATTGGTTTTCAATTATTTTTCAAAAAATTTAGGGGGAAGCATGCTCAAATTTATGTTTTTCAAGATGTGTCCACTTCGAAAATTAGTAAAAAATCATATATTCATTATAAAATTATCCAAAAAAATTGGCATAAACTACATGATGTTAGCTAATTTCTTAGTGAAGCAATTTTTGAAAGTCTAAAAAAAATTTAACATTTTAGGGGGAGCACACCAAATGTTATGTTATGTTTTTTGAAAAAATAGGACCACTTTGTGTGCTCCCACTTTTTGAAACCCTTAATTTTCACCATTTTCAAAACTTGGTAGTTTAGAAAGCAGATTTGGAGCACTACAACTCTTGTTCTTGTTGTATCTTCAAATTTTGAGCGTAGCTATCTTGATTTTCTTGTCAAATATCAATATTTGTTGAATTTTTTAAAAAACTGGCATCTTAAGACCCCCTTTTGTATCACATCTTGGTGCACTTACCCTATTAGGAGTACTTTGATATATAATAAATGATAAATAGATTATATTTGATGTTTTTTATGATGATTTATCACTATTAAAAAAAAATCCTTTATCTAATATATGTCTCATAGTTTGAACTATCACAAAAAGTTATGAAAATCAATCTCAAGCCTTGAAATATTGCTCTTGATTTCTATAAACTTGATTTGATGTGTAGAGTTTATTTGCTCAATGTGGAACTATTATGAAAAAAGGTTTGTTAGAAGGCCTAATTGCTTTCACATTCAAGGATTTTGAATTTATCATGATGGTGTCAAGAGACATTGTTAAGGAGCTTACTAACTTGATAGTTGAATGGCTCATCCTAGGTCAAAGCCCTCATTGGATTAAATTGATAATTATTAGAAAGATCAATGCTAAAATTCATATGCATATAGATGATCTATTTAATGATGTTATATATATTGAATTAATTTATTATCCTTATAATTGAAGTGTTCTTTAATTATTAGTGTTATCCTCTTTGTATTCATTTGAGGGGATTAAGTGTATAATAAATATTTTTTTAATAAATGATGTAAAAACCTATTGCTTGAAGTGTGCACTACATTGGCTCACAAAGATTAGTAAAAGGAGGTGGGTAATTTTGAATTTGAATTTAAGCTTAGAGATTCAAGGATTATTCTTGTGCTCTTTAGGATTGACTTAGAGGATCTTGAATCACATGAAATAATTTGTAAGGGAATGATGGTTATTTTTATAATAGAAGTAAATGCATATGGAAATCAAAGCAAATATGATGAATTAGGGATGAATTGGTAGAAAATGTAAGGAGATTAGTGTAAAAAATTATAAACTATCAATAAATAAGTACTAAGCTACAATCTCAACCTAACACAAGAGTATACCACTTATCAATATGTTATTACATTAAGGATTAACATTGAAATAGATAAAAAATAAATAAATATACTAATTCCATCTTGAGCTCTAGATTTTTTGGCTAGAAATGAAAATTCCAATGGCCTTTCTATTAATAAATATTGTATTCAACAATCTTTAGTTCTTTCTTGACAAACCAACCTCTAGCTAAAGCCCCTTGGCTTTAAGCTTTGAAGTTTTATAGAAGAGGCATAAAAATGTTGCTAGATATTTTCAATAAAGTCACCAAGAATTTCTTAACTTAGCTTAAGGCCAAATTGAAATTTTAGTTTTCAAGCCATGATTGCAAGACTTACTAGATAGTTATTGATATCATTCCTCCCCACACGGTTCAAGAAAGTAGGGTTATGACATCCAAACCCTAGTACAATGATTATAAATTATATCCTAATACACAATGTTGTAATTACAAACCATATAAGAGATATTAGTTTCTTATGTCTCATTTACCATGGTTTCCTACTTAAATATCCATTGGCACTTATAGTTCTCTCTAGGAACTTGGCACCAAAAATTCCAAACTATTTGGTTAGTTATTCTTGAACCTAAGCTTGAAATTCTCCTTGGAGCATTATTTATCAAGGACCTCTACTTGGATCTACCTTGTCTAATCCAGGAATTATTAAATGATGTTGTCCATTTTATGGACAACCTATGACCCTCAAGCACCTTTTTATTTCTATAGTAGAGCCTAGGAAGGTTAGAAATTCTACTATTTTTACTAGTTGTATGGTTGATATTCATTTTTTGCTTTACACTAATGTTATCATTTGCTTCAATGTACTTATGCAAATTTAAGTTCAAGCAAACATAGTTGCACTTGAAATTTATTATTTACAAGTTCTTTTAAATCATTAAGGTAATGCCCTTGTATGGTTTCTAGAGTGTTATCTCCCTCTAGGTGAAATTTTAAAGTTGTGTCACAATTGTATAAAAGAAGCAACCAACAATAATCTAACTTTTTAACTTAAATCAATAGAAAGTGACATATATTTTGAATTTTAAAATAATATAAACTAATAGAATATAAAATTAAAAAAAAATATGTTTGTATTTGTTTGGAAAAATTAAAAAATTATTTGAATGCATTTTTGTAAAATTGATACAATAATTTAGTTGCTTATAAAATACTTAAGATTAGGTTAAGTGGGATGTCACCTTTTACATAGTAAATTATATTTTCCCTTGATTTTTTTTTTTGCATTTATAACTTGAAACTTTAGTGTATGGATAATTTTTTCCTCATTTTGATAAATATATATTTTTAAATAAATCTTAAAATTTGTGTATACTGAAAACATAATTGTTTTGATGGGACGTCATATTTTTTTCAACCACTTATCCAAAATAGAAAAAAAAAACGTCTTGACATGGAATTTCTTCTCTAGTGAATCCTATTTAAAAAAAATAATAATAAATTTTATTTTTTTCTTTGGCATGACAATCAACTTTATATTTTGGTGTTGATGATCTAATTTTTGTTTACATGAGTAGGAATTGTGAAAACATCACTTAGTTTTTTGAATAATTTAATTTTTTTGGTAAATTAGTTCCAACATGATACTACATGTGTATTTAGTGGACACTTTTAGTTAAAAAATTAGTGATCCATATCTAATTTAGCCACAATGATTCCAACTAGACCATATGTTTGACTAAAGTTGACTTTCAATTGAAAAATGCTTAAATTCAATTATGTTGATAAGTTGGCATAAAGTGTGACACAAAAATGAACATTTGCTCTTCTATCTCCCACCTAGGTCACTCCCCTCTATGTGGGTACAAACTTGGATGTAGGCAACCTACCAAATATATATTTTGACTTCTAGTCGCCTTGCTCTCTATTGCCTCCTAGACAAGCTAGGAATCGTGTTGCTCGCATATCATCTTAGCTTTCTTGCTAACCATTGACCTCTTCACATGGGCATGGTACTCCTTGTATACACTTAAAAATGGTCATATCACATTGTCTGGTAATTAATTAAATATTTTTAATATTTAATTAAAATCTTTTGATTCTATCTACATATAAATAAATTTAAATAATTTATTTATATTGTTCATGATTTCATTTCGATTAAATATTTAATCACCTTTTCATATTCATTTCTTAATTAATTAAATAAATGTTACAATTTATTTATATTAATTATCATATAATCTTAGTTTGAATATTTTATTCAAATAAAGATTAAAATATTATAATTCTTCTAAATATCATTTGTAATTAAATATTCCAAAATATTTGATTATTTCCTCTAATCCAATATTCATTCTTAAATCATTTCAAAATTCCTCTAATTCAATTCAAAAATCTATTCATAATTAAATATTTCCAAAAATATTTAATTAATTCTTCTAAATATTTCAAAAATCTTCTAAAGTCACATCATGATTAAATATTCCAAAATATTTTTAATTCTTCTATAGTTTTTCAAAAATCAAATATCAAAAGCAATAAATAAAATTAAATAAATTTAAATATTTATTTAATTTGGGATTTATCTTCAACTCCCGGGAAACAAACTGCCAAAACAGAAAATTAAATTTCTCTGTTTCTGTGCAGGCTTGTTCCCGTGGGTTGAAGACAGGATTCCATTCTTCTCTCCAACCTCTCAACCTCCCCCATTTTCTTCTCAACCTCTCAATCTCTCACCATTCAAACTTACCAGACAAATTCACAGCCGTAGATTCTTGCCAGCCGGGATGGAGCCTGCAAAAAATCTATAAATACAGCTGCCGGGAGCTCCAAAAATATATAGAATTTGAAGCAAGTAAACTATAGGCAAATTGCATAGTATTCCCAGCATTCATAGAGCATTTTCATAGCAATAGCATAGAATCATAGCATAATAGCAGTAGAATCATGACATTTTCAATTCACAGCCCCTGTACATAATCTACAGCCCCTGTCCATATTCATCTGCATTTTCACTTTCATCAGCATCTAGAATAGTTTCTTTTGCATACTCGTTCTGCAGCAGCCATTTGGAGAAGCTTACACAATCTGAGAGCCAAAAAGCTTCAAAAGAATCTCTGTGGATAGAGAAAAATGGGACGGCACTAAAGATTTTGTTTGTTTAAATTTAATTTAAATTTCTTTAGTTTAAGGTTTCATTTAGTGTTTTTGTTTTCATTTACATTACAATTAAGCATATAACACATTTTTGGCGCCCACCGTGGGGCACTTGCCCCCTTTTTAATGTTTTGTTTGAAGTTTTTTTTGACAGGTTACAGAAAAAAAATAGCGGAATAGCGCAGACGACACGTTTTCAGAAGAACACCTCCAGTTTAGCGTTTGTAATTAATCTTTCAGCGCCCGTAACTAATCTTTCAGCGCCCGTGACTAATCTTTCAGCGCCCGTGATTACTGTTTCAGCGCCCGTAACGACTGTTTTAGCGCCCGTAACTAATCTTTCAGCGCCCGTGACTAATCTTTCAGCGCCCGTGATTACTGTTTCAGCGCCCGTAACGACTGTTTTAGCGCCCGTAACTAATCTTTTAGCGCCCGTGCCCGTGATGAATATTTCAGCGCCCGTAATATGTTTTGCAGCGCAAATTTTTAGAAGACTGTAATCTGTAATCTGTAACTGTAGTTTAGTCTAACTGATTCCGACGCAGCCGCGGACAGTTATTAAAAATCTAAAAAAAAATTTATCAATCCTAGGGTAGTCATCTAAAAGCAAAAAAAAAAATAAAAAATTATCAATCCTAGGGTAGACATCTAAAGCATAAAATAAAGCAATCCTAGGATAGACACTTCATTTTTCAATTTAGGCTTAAAATGAATTTTCTGTTTATGTGAAGCAATATCTTCACTTAGTTAGAAAATTTTTATTTTGGTGCTTAACAATTGAACCTAGTGTTTGCTTTGTTCTCAGTGATAGGCCTATGCTCTCCCCTTAACTGGGTGATCAAAATGCCAAACTCACTTATTTATTTTTATGCATTTTTAAGTTTTATTAAAACCTTGTAGAGAGCCTGCTCTTGTGGGAAAAAGTACTCACCCAAGAGGAACGACTCAAGTGGGTTCAAGCCAAAGCCAGGCTATTCCACCCCACTATAAAATTTAAAGCAAAATTGGGGAAACCCTCTTTTGACGGTAGTGTGCATTGATAACCATCCCCAAAGCCTTTGTTCTAAAGGTAGGGAGGTCTCTCGAGGGAGTCTATCATTTGCCGCACCGAACGGAAATCCTTACTACGAACCTAGTGTAGTAACTAACCGAGTCAGTTTCCGAACATTGTTTCAATCACAGTGCAAGGGAGGGAAGAATCTACCCCCAAGATACTCACCATATAACTGCCAAGGATTGTTTGCTCAGGGGATCCGGTATCCACTTCCGTCACTCTGAGTACGCACCTGGAAAAGACAAAAACACGGGCGCCCTTTCGGGGGTGACACGGCTGTGTGAGTCGACGCAGTTTTAAGATGTGGGCTGTTGATTGCTATGATGACCTACTTGAGAACTAAGAGTGAGTCTGTTTGAAGTGCTTGTCATGTGTAAAACCTGTTAAAACAATTTTTGAAAAACATTTTGGTTACACACTTGATGTTTAGCATAGGACTTAAAACAACTGTTTTAAATTTGTTTGATGTGTTTTCATTACATTAATTTAGATAAAGATCATCCAAAACACTCATTATCATATTGATCAATCTCATGTTACGAGATTGGAAATCTACAAAATTTGTAAAGAAATCCGTTTCCAAAAGGATTAAGAAGCCAAAGAAACCTCTCAACCACAAGAAATTATTGAAGAAACAACAATTCTTATATCAAAGTCGAAAAGTTTTACTTAAATATAGAACTTTTCTTCATAGGTATCATGATTGTGTTAGAGGTCTTTCAGATGATTATGCCATAGAGCCCTTGTATTCACAAGCTTATTTTCAAAGAAGAGCCCTTTCTCAAAGGCATAACCATAGTCAACGCATCCATTTTAGTTATATTCCCCAACCAGCAATCGAATACTCTACTCGTCCAAATCAAATCTTACAATAGAGAACTTAGAATACATTAGGCATCTATCACAAAATCCATCTTTTTACAAAGCCATGATCAAAACTTCATAAAGTGCAAAAATCATCATTTTCTTGATCTTTTGCTTATATTCCCACTAACAGGATTTTTATCCTTTCACTTAGGGAACAACACAAGCTACAAGATTAGAAAATTTCGTATAAGTCATAGAATTTTCATTCTATTCTGACTTTCATACATACCACATCAATTGCACTATTTCACTCTTTTGATCAAAAGTAAGTAAAATTTGGAGTAAAATCTATGCCTGTTCTCACAAGATCTCAAAAACAAATGGAAAAAGACGAGGGAGAAACTACAACTAGTAAAATGGGTGATCGAAATGAAAAAGAAGAGGACACATTTAATCTTGATGAGATAACGGAAGAAAAGCTTCAAGAAGCAGAACAAGATCCTCAATTCCATACTCTTATGGAAAGAATCCTAGAACGTAACAAAGAAAAATACTTCCTTTCATTAGCTAATCAAGGAGCTAAGTTGCCTCACACCTTTGACATAGAGGGGATTAAACAAAATCCTGAAAATCCTCCTAATGACTTTAGTGCTCTTAACCAACAGATAAAAGAATTACAAGGGCAAATAAAGGAAATGCAAGGAGGTACAACAAAGAAATATGTTTTGGAAGACATATCTCCTTATCCATTTGATAGGAGTCTTCAAATGATCCCATTTCCAAAACATTGCGAAATTCCTAAGTATGATAGGTATAATGGAAAAACTGATCCCATAGACCATGTTAGGGATTTCGAAACATGAGTCTTGAATTCGCCTATGACGATACTTACTTGATGCGATTATTTCCACGAAGTCTAGGTGTACAATCCATGGAGTGGCTTTCAAAAATCACTCCACCTATCAAAACTTTTGAGGAGTTGATAAATCAGTTTATCTCACAATACTCCTACAATATTCAACATCAAATAACAATGCTTGATCTTTGTAAAGTAAAACAAAAAGTAGGAGAACCCTTTACTACATTTTTACAAAGATGGAGAAGGTTATTTGCACGATATTCTCGTCCTATTCCTGAAAAGGAAAAGATGGATATTTTTATCAATAGCCTTGATCCAGAATTAAGCTATAGGCTTAACCTTCATTGTCCTCATAACTTTGAAAAACTGATTGAAAATGCAATCACCATTGAAGGGGCCTTGGTTAAAAGGGGAGTGATAAAACTTGATAATCCAAGTACATCAAATCAAAACAACGATAAAACAAGGTTTTGGAATAGAAACAAAAATGTTGTTAATGATGGTATAGTGGATGCAAATAATTTACGAACAAGACCATCCGTTTTCAATCTATCAAGTGCTCCAAGAAACAATTCACAAGGAAATACAATTCAACAAGGAAACAACAATCAACAAGGACAAATTTCCAAGCAAGAGAACATGACCAATCAAAATACCAATCAAAATCATGGTAATTTCAATAATAATCTTGGCAATACCCAAATATCAAATCCGTCTAGACCTTCATTCTTTTCAAATCGACGGACTTTTACTGCTTTGGGTCAATCTCTTGAATCTGCTCTCAAGGAACTTCTTGATAATAAGGTTATCACTTTACCACCACAAAGAGATTATGAGCCACGAGTTAAACCACCATCATGGAATGACTCGTATTATTGCAATTATCATCGATGTAAAGGTCATAGAACAAACAATTGTCAAGCTTTGAAAAATCTAGTACAAGATTTAATTGACAATGGTACTATTACAATTGAGGGACATCATACCAATGATGATCATCAAGCATTCAAAGATCCTTTGCCAAACTACCAAAAGGGGGAAACATCGGATACCAAAGCCAAAAGCATACATAATGTTGAAGACAATATAATCCGCCATATTTACACAGATGATAATCGGATTAATGTTATCAAAATTAAAGGAAAACAAGAATATCAACAGGTTAATGTAACAACAAGAGGTCAAGCAAAGGTTGTTTTAAAAGGAAGTTCATCTAAAACAACTATTTCTTCTCCAACTCAGTATAATCTGGTTGATCAATTGAGAAAAACATCAGCTCAAATTTCTATTCTTGAACTTCTTAAAATATCCCCCATACACAAAAATATTTTAGAAGAAGCGCTTGTGAACACAACTGTTGATACTGATCTAGATGCAAATAGATTTCAAGCCATGGTGGGACATTTGTCTTCCCCCACTTGTCTTTCATTTTCCGATAAAGATGATGCTTCTATGACACATCCACATAATTCCTCGCTATCTTGAAGTCATGATCCATAAACATCGAATTAGATGTGTCTTAATAGATGGAGGAGCCGGTTTGAATATTTGTACCTTAAAATTGATAAATGCCTTAGGAATTTCAGAAAATGAAATTGATTCACGAAGGAAGATAACCATTAAGGCATATGATGATGAAGAAAGAGCTTCTAAGGGATTAATATTGCTACCTATCAGAGTGGGACCTGTTGTGAAGAATACTTTTTGTCAGGTTCTAGATCGAGATCTATCTTATAACATACTTTTGGGTCGTCCGTGGATCCATGATATGCAAGCCGTACCATCAACATATCATCAATGTATTAAGTTTCCATATGATGGACAAGAAATAACTATACAAGCTGATTACAATAGTACCCAAACTTGTTCCAATCTTAGGGTGAGTCAAGATGTCTTTGTGCCACACAATAGAGAAGCTCTTGTTGTTTCTTCTTCCAATCTACAAGTCCAATTGCAAGAATTGACAAAGAATCTTGATACTAAGCTGAAGTTTAAAGACAAAGGGGTAGGTGAATATTCACTATCTCTTTCTACTTTACCTCCTTCTCCAAGATCACATGGATTACCAACTTTATCAAATCAAAAGATTGCGACTGCTTCTACATCTCAAACTTCCGTGCCAATCACAAAGTTTGATGGAAAATTCATTAGAGCTAATACCACTGAAGAAGAAGCTGAAGATAGGGACATCCTAAATTGGCTATACAAAGATGAAGATGAATCTCTCTTACACATTAAGTTACCTAAAGAACAATATGGTAAAGGGTACGCTATCATGCAAAAGATGGGTTATGAAGGGAATGGTCCTATAGGGAAACGAAGAGAAGGAATTGTGGAACCAATTCAGCCTATTTCAAAGCATTCAAGTGATAAAACAGGACTTGGATATGGTAAAGATAAAGAAGAGCTTACTTCACAGCAGACATCATTAGTTCATGAAGGAGAATCCGTGTCAGATAAATCTCATGAATCAGTTTTCCAATTGCAAAATAGTTCAGATACTGATTCTAATGAATATGAATGGGACACCATTTATAATGATGAATTCTGGAGGGATAAACAAATTGATACTATACATAAATATGCACCTGTTCTTATACAAGGAGAAGGATCAAGGCCTCCACTTGATTATGTTTTACAAATGATCATGACTCAAGTGAGGAAGAGTTAGATTCTAACGAGATTGATAATCAACAGGAGAATACCATTATAGACCTTGTCTACCATGAGGATGACAACCATATCATGACTTTGACGATTCAAGACCTTACCCAACCTAATGATCCTATGCCTTTAGTTTATCCAGAACTTATAGATTGGGACATTGACGCACCTATCCATATTCCTACATTCAGTAATGATGAAGATGTTATAACTTTCCTTTGTTCCTCAAATGAAGAAAACAATTGTTTCATTCAAGAATCTTATACTCATGATTTTGACAAGGAGAGTGTCAAGTCTCTTAGCTGCAAAATAAATGAAATAAAAGATGGATCTATTGATGAAAACCGAAAAAAGGCAGTGATAGATCAAAACAAAAGAAAAATAAAGAGCGAATCTGACAGTGAAAACCTTTCTGAGGCATTGAAGGATGAGAAACTTGACACTCTTCCCAAGTATTATCATGAAAGATCTTCTATTTTGATTGAACCAACAGAATCAATCAACATAAGTACACCAGAGCAGCCAAAAGTTTTGCAAATTGCAGCATCATTAACAGTTGAAGAAGTCCAGAAATTCATGCAATTCTTGAAGGATAATCAAATTAACTTTGCTTGGTCATATGCTGATATGCCAGGGTTAGATCCTAATCTGATAATGCATCATTTATCTATCAAACCTGGGATAAAACCTGTAAAGCAAAAGCTCAGAAAGATGCATCCACATGTTGCATTATTGGTCAAGGAAGAATTAAAGAAGCTTTTAGATGTTGGATTCATTCGAACTATTGACTATGCAGAATGGATTTCAAACATTGTACCTGTTTCAAAGCCAGATGGAAGGATCAGAGTTTGTACAGATTTCAGGGATTTAAATAAAGCATGCCCCAAAGATGATTTTCCTTTACCTAACATAGATCTGATTGTTGACTTAACTGCTGGACATGCAATGTATTCATTAATGGATGGATTCTCAGGATACAACCAGATAAAAATTGCACCAGAAGATCAAGATAAAACAGCGTTCACATGTCCTTGGGGTACTTATTGCTGGAATGTAATGCCATTCGGGTTAAAGAATGCTGGAGCTACTTATCAAAGAGCAATGACAACTATTTTTCATGATATGATGCATACATTCATGGAAGATTATGTTGATGATTTACTTGCCAAATCTCATACACGAGATGAACACCTAGAAATCTTGTCAAAAATCTTTGTCAGAATGGAAAAATTCAATGTTCGATTGAATCCAAAGAAATGTGTCTTCAGTGTTACATCTGGAAAACTCCTAGGGTACATTGTTTCAGAAAAGGGTATAGAAGTTGATCCAGAAAAGGTACAAGCTATAATGGACATGCCTCCACCACAAAATATCAGTCAATTAAGATCCTTGCAAGGAAAATTACAGTCCATCAGAAGGTTTATAGCTCAACTGGCAGACAAAAGCTTTCCATTCACACATCTATTGCATAAAAATGTTCCATTTAAATGGGATGACAAATGTGAAATAGCATTCAATCAGATTAAGCAATATCTTACACATCCACCAGTTCTAATTCTGCCTATTCCAGGAGAGCCACTTATACTCTATATTTCAGCAACAGAAGTATCTTTGGGTGCATTGCTAGCACAAGAAGATTCTACAGGTAAAGAAAGGGCTATATATTATATCAGCAGAACCTTAACAAGACATGAGTTAAACTACAGTTTCATTGAAAAAGCTTGTCTTGCAGTAGTGTTTGCTTCTCAAAAGTGGCAACATTATATGTTGACTCATACAGTTAAGCTGATAACAAAGATAGATCCATTGAAATATCTATTAAGCAGAGCTATTTTAACAGGAAGACTTGCAAAATGGGTAATGATCTTAAGTGAGTTTGATATTCACTATGTAGATCGAAAAGCGATTAAAGGACAGGTCATTGCAGATCAGTTAGCTGAAGCTCCTTTACAAGAAGACAATCCAATGCATATTGAGTTTCCTGATGCAGATGTCTTTACAACAACAATTCAGAGACCGTGGGCACTATATTTTGATGGATCTTATACACAATATGGCTCGGGGGCAGGGATTCTTTTTGTTACACCTGAAGGACATACCATCTCACGATCATATCGGTTGATGTTTCCTTGCACAAATAACATAGTAGAATATGAGGCATTACTCATAGGATTAAAGATAGCTTTGGAATGGCAGATTACAGAGCTGGAAGTTTATGGTGATTCACAACTTATCATTAATCAAATTAATGATGACTATCAAACCAAAGATGATAAGTTGCTACCATACAAAAACATGGTGGATGATTATAAGAAATATTTTGTGTCAATCAAGTTTTCACAAATATCAAGAATTGACAATAAAGCTGCAGATGCAATGGCTACCATTGCTTCTTTATTACAAATATCGGAAGATCAAACCAAGTATGAATTCTTGGTGGAACAATTGTTTTCTCCTGCATATGATAATCTTGAAACCCAAGTTATATGTCATTTAACCGGTTCAGATTCACCCTTATATGGCAAAACTTATACCTATTTGAAAGATAACATCTTGCCTTTAGATTTATCCCGCAACCAAAAATGGAATTTCATACGCCAATCATCCCGTTATACCTTAATTGCCAATATCCTTTATAGACGTGGTCTTGATGGTACACTCCTTAGATGTCTTGAACGTGACGAATCTGAAAAAGCCTTACAAGAGGTTCACGGTGGTATTTGTGGAACTCACTCAAGTGGTTTGACCTTAGCGAAGAAACTTGTCAGAATGGGATACTATTGGTCTACCATGGAGCAAGATTCTTTTACTTTTGTTAAGAAGTGTTCTAAATGCCAGATCCATGGGAATCTTATTCATGCACCTGCACAAGAATTGCAGCCTTTTATTTCAACATGGCCTTTTTCTCAGTGGGGATTAGATCTTGTTGGTAAAATACATCCTTCATCGTCAAATGGTCATAAGTTTATCATCACAGCTACTGAGTATTTTACAAAATGGATTGAAGCTGTTCCTCTAACAACAGTGACTGGTAAACAGATATCTTCATTTATCCTGAATTACATTATTTGTAGATATGGAATTCCTAATTCTATTGTTACTGATAATGGAAGACCTTTTAAGAATCAGGATGTTGATGAACTTTGTGAAAGATTTCATATCCAACACAGTACTCTACACCTTATTATCCACAGGGTAATGGTCAAGCAGAAGCTTCTAACAAAACCATTTTGAAGATATTGAAGAAGACAGTAAATGATGTTGGACGTGATTGGCATGTTCAACTCAACCCAGCTTTGTGGGCATATAGAACTAGTATTCGCACACCAACAGGAGCTACACCATATACTTTAGTCTATGGAGCAGAAGCGATCTTACCATTGGAAGTTGAAATACCTTCGCTTAGGGTTTCACTTAAGGGATTGATAAGTGATGAAGACTACCGAGTTTCTCGCCTTCAAGAGCTCGAACTGTTAGATGAAAGACGCCAACATGCAGCTGATCACTTGAAAGGTTATCAACAAGTCATGTCTCGTAGTTATAACCACAGAGTTAAACCACGGGCATTTCAAGTGGGTGACTTAGTTTTGAGGGAAAATCCACGTAATCAGCAAGATAGAGAAAAGAAAGGCAAATTTGAACCTAATTGGCTTGGTCCATTTGTTATTGTAGCAGCATATGGTTCTGGAGCATATCAGTTATCCACATCAGAGGGGGACCTGTTTGAAGAGCCAATCAATAGTATTCATCTTAAGAAGTTCTATGTCTAAAAAGTCCTGAAAAAATCATAAAAGTCTGAAAAATCATAAAAATCATAAAAGTCCCTGAAAAATCAAAAATCATAAAAAGTCCCAGAAAAATCAAAAAATCATAAAAAGTCTAAAAATTTAAAAATCATAAAAGTCCCGAAAAAATCAAAAATCATAAAAAAGTCCTTAAAATCAAAAAAAATCATAAACTTTAAAAATCAAAAAAATCATAAAGTCCTGAAAAAATCTGAAAAATCCTGAAAAAGTGCAATAAAAACAAGTGGTGAAAACTTGGCAAACAAGCGCTACTTGTGATCGAAATGGGCTCCTCCATTTATTAGTTTATGTCTTATTTTCACTTTAGGCATCATTCATCCACGTCTATCATCTGTAAATATCTTTCATTATCCATACCATGTAGTGGGAATCTTTAGGTTTCATCATGGCTTGATGAAATTTGTACATATCTTTTATCTTTAGGTTGTGTTTACATTGGGGGAAAAATGCAGAAACATACAAGAGAGGGGCAACGAGCTTTCAAAATATCACAAGCAGACAAATAACAACTTGACAAAACAAAACAAACATTGTCAAAACAAATTAATCACAAACATATTTATGCCAATGAGAATCAAAAACAACATGATCCAAACAACTATTGAAGTGAGAATATCAATGATGATAACCAAATTGGATGATCTTAATCTGAATAAATGTTTGAAATGCCTTAAGCAGAATTTGAATAGTTGTTTGATTTTCTATCATATCTCTGGAGTAATTCGATGATGTACTGAACTAGAAAAGCAAGGAAGGAGTATGATTTTTCTTTGTCTTCTGTTTGTGAGGAAATCATTAGTACTATGCAATTTGGTCGCGAGACATGCTCTACTATGGATCATGGATGACATTTGGGAATTTGCATGGGAAAAGGGTTAACTCTTGTTTGTTTATGCAAGCAATACTCAGGTCATCTTGGTTCAATTATACCTAGATGTTTGTATTAACTTGCTATATTAAAAATCATGAAAGCAATACTCAGGTCATCACTGGTGCTAACATACCCTTTGATGCTTGTATTAACTTTCAACATTTCAAAGCTCTATGATGATACAAAAAGCACACATAAGCTCTCCAAATGGCAATATTGTATGAATGTCCTGCATGGTTAGTATAGATTGCATTCATGTTAGAATCTGCATTTTGCATTTATAGATTTCTAAAAAGCTGGCAAAGAATCAAAGATTTATATCTTTTCAAATATGACTGAGTATATTTTGACATTCACAAAATATTGTTTTATACATTTTACATACCTTTGCATTGAGAAAATCATAAAAACAAAACATACATACATCATACATTCATTCATCAAATAAATTTCGTCTCATACCATCATGTATATAAATAATCATAAATCATGAAGCCATCATATAGTACACATCATATATATACATCATGTAAAATCATCACTGCATTTCATATATCTCAAAATGAATGTCAAAATGTACAAGGATGTCAACTACAAGAGATATAATATCATCAAAAATGTGATCATCTCACGGTGTATACAAAATGTCTCAACAGAATATCATAAAAGAATCATGTACAATGCACTAGGCAGAGCTATCCTATGATGGAGCTGGCCTAGGACCTGTACCACCTGCCCCTGATGGACCTGTATCACCTGCCCCTGATGGACCTGCTCCGCCTGACCCCGGTGGCCCTCTAGGAGGTAATGGCTGTGTCACACCCCTACTGGTAGTACGAGAGCGACCATGAGTAGATCGTGACTGAGTGTAGCTCTCTCTCTGCTCAACTGGGACTGCATCATGATATCTAGTGCGATAAAACTCTGCCTCTCGAGTAGCCCTCGTAACCTCTCTCATCATATCACCTGGCAAAGTGCTACCTGCCACTCTCTGTAGGCTATCTGCTAAGGCAATGGCCTGCTCACCCCGTTGTCTAGCTGCATCTCTCTCGGCAGTGATCGAAGTCACCTGACCCTGCAACTGTGAAATCAAGGCCTGTGCTTGTGATAGCTGAGCCTGTAAGCTCTGTACGGTGCTCTGCAGAGAAGATATCTGACTCGCTACTGTCGGATCCACTGACGGGGATGGGTCAGTATGCCTCATCCGTGGTCCACCTTTGCCTGCCCTACCTCCTCTACCACCTCTCCTGCCGCCTCTCCTGCCACCCCTACCATCACCACCATCATCTCCATCTGAGTCATCATCTCCACTACCCTCCTCGTCATCACTGTCCTCTAAATCGTCATCACCTGACTCTGAGTATCTCTAAATATCCGTCTCAAAGCAAGAGTACCTCCAGCCTCTCGTCTGTCAAAAACAACAATCTCTCCCATCACTGGGATCTGTAAGATGCGATATACGTCCTTGGGAGTCACTGTAATCTCACCGGTCGGTAAATGAAAAGTGTTGGTGTCGCTATGCCATCGCTCTGCAAGTGCTGTCAATAAAGCCCTATTGAGACGAATCTCGGGCATATCAAGTAATGAAGTCAAACCACAAGCATCAATCACATCTCTATCAGACTGTAATAAATGTGGAATCAATGACCATGTGCTCGGGAAAGTCTCTCGTAACTGCAAGACACCTAGTCTCTCCTGTTCACATACATCATCAAAACAACATCAATATCAAATCATCTTAATGTATCAATCCAAAATGAATCAATCAAATTATTTGTTTTTCATTATCATTATGAAATGCGAATAATATCAAAATCATGTTTGTTTTTAACAATCTTAGAAGCAAACAAATCAATCAAACTATTTGTTTTTCATCATCATGGAACGCAAATAATCAACATCAAGTTTCTTTCTAACAACTTTAGGGGAAAACTTATTTATTCTATTTGTTTTTAACAACTTTAAAAGCAAATTTATCAGCTACTATTTGTTCTCCAACAACTTGGGAAACAAATTTATCATGTGGAACAAAAAGCGCTACAGAACTAGTTGTATGCGCTACAAAATTCTTTATCAGCTCTAAGGGAATTTTTGTGCTACAGAATCAATTAATGGCGCTATGATTTCTATCAACGACGCTATGGAAAATTTTGCGCTACAAGATTTGTTAAGAGCGCTATAAAACATTTCAGGTGCGCTATGATATCATATGCGCTATGAAAATCACCAAAGGCGCTATGAAATATATCACGGGCGCTATAATATTATATGCGCTATGAAAATTGTCAAATGCGCTACGATAAGTCTTAAGAGCGCTACAGTATTAAACGCGCTACGAAAATTATTGCATGCGCTACGATAAACTTTAAGAGCGCTAAAACTCAATGTTTTTGAATTAAAATATTAAAAACGTGCGCAAAAACAAAATTTTCGAGAGACAGGAATTTACGAGACACATACCGGAGGTCCGTAGTGCGCCGGCCGCTGATGACGTCGGATACGCTCGAAACGGTGCAGGTGAACTGGAAGTGCCATAATTATCAACTCAGAGCTCAATATTTGCAAATTTTACTAGGTTAAAATTGAAAATGACATGGAAAATGACATTTTTAACCTATATAATGGTAAAATTGGGGCATTTTATCATATTTTTACATACCAGGGGCAATTTCTTCATCAAATTTTCATTTCATATCTTATCAGGTCAATTTATTCATATAATAAGTTTCGAACGATAAATCGATATCTTTAAAATCATAAAAATAAAAAAATAAAAATAAAAAAAAATAAAAAAAAAAATTTAATATCGATTCATCGTTCGCGGGGGCATACATCTATCAACATTTCAAATCAATATTTGGGGCAAAATTTCAAAATTCTTTGAAGTAATGCGTAAAACACATCACTTCAAAGAGGGGCAAAATGTATACACTTAAAAATGGTCATATCACATTGTCTGGTAATTAATTAAATATTTTTAATATTTAATTAAAATCTTTTGATTCTATCTACATATAAATAAATTTAAATAATTTATTTATATTGTTCATGATTTCATTTCGATTAAATATTTAATCACCTTTTCATATTCATTTCTTAATTAATTAAATAAATGTTACAATTTATTTATATTAATTATCATATAATCTTAGTTTGAATATTTTATTCAAATAAAGATTAAAATATTATAATTCTTCTAAATATCATTTGTAATTAAATATTCCAAAATATTTGATTATTTCC
The DNA here is from genome assembly GCA_007258455.2 of Sequoia sempervirens. Lineage (NCBI taxonomy): Eukaryota > Viridiplantae > Streptophyta > Pinopsida > Cupressales > Cupressaceae > Sequoia > Sequoia sempervirens. Next base: position 45,790,445 of record VDFB02353493.1, read on the forward strand.
TCTAATCCAATATTCATTCTTAAATCATTTCAAAATTCCTCTAATTCAATTCAAAAATCTATTCATAATTAAATATTTCCAAAAATATTTAATTAATTCTTCTAAATATTTCAAAAATCTTCTAAAGTCACATCATGATTAAATATTCCAAAAATATTTAATTAATTCTTCTATAGTTTTCAAAAAAAAAATCAAATATCAAAAGCAATAAATAAAATTAAATAAATTTAAATATTTATTTAATTTGGGATTTATCTTCAACTCCCGGGAAACAAACTGCCAAAACAGAAAATTAAATTTCTCTGTTTCTGTGCAGGCTTGTTCCCGTGGGTTGAAGACAGGATTCCATTCTTCTCTCCAACCTCTCAACCTCCCCCATTTTCTTCTCAACCTCTCAATCTCTCACCATTCAAACTTACCAGACAAATTCATAGCCGTAGATTCTTGCCAGCCGGGATGAAGCCTGCAAAAAATCTATAAATACAGCTGCCGGGAGCTCCAAAATCATATAGAATTTGAAGCAAGTAAACTATAGGCAAATTGCATAGTATTCCCAGCATTCATAGAGCATTTTCATAGCAATAGCATAGAATCATAGCATAATAGCAGTAGAATCATGACATTTTCAATTCACAGCCCCTGTACATAATCTACAGCCCATGTCCATATTCATCTGCATTTTCACTTTCATCAGCATCTAGAATAGTTTTCTTTTGCATACTCGTTCTGCAGCAGCCATTTGGAGAAGCTTACACAATCTGAGAGCCAAAAAGCTTCAAAAGAATCTCTGTGGATAGAGAAAAATGGAACGGCACTAAAGATTTTGTTTGTTTAAATTTAATTTAAATTTCTTTAGTTTAATGTTTCATTTAGTGTTTTTGTTTTTATTTACATTACAATTAAGCATATAACACACTCCTAGCTTCCAAATCCTAGCAAGTTTACTTGCCTTGATTTGACAATTTCTTGTGTTCATTTCCAATAACCTATAGATGAAGATCAAGAAGAGAATAGTGCTCTCAATGATTGAGAATAGATTTCTAATGGTACCACCCCTACTAATGTATGGGTCAAACCAAATGAATGTGATCCCCCTTGCTAATGTAACTTTCATTATCTAGCGGCTTTGTTAGTTGTTGTTTGACTTAAGTCTATTAAACTTTATTATGTTTTCTAGACTTAACTCCACATAAACTTTAAGCATATGCCTTCAAACACAACCCCTTTTTTAATTGTATATTATTCTCTTCTTACTATATAAAAAATAATAAAACCTTCATTTGTTTAGAAAAGAAAAACCTAAATAACCGTCACAAATATTTTATTTAATAGTCATAACCCACCTTTTTAGGGAAAAAGAAGTCTCACAAGCCGATGAAAGTCAAAAGAAAAAATATTCATTTTACCTTTGACCGAATCTAGATTTGGCTGTAACGCTTAGTAGAATAGGAGCGTGAAGTTGAGGAAAAGCAATTACAAGAAATGATTGTCCTACCTAATAGAGTTCTAGTTGTACTCGTAATTCGCAGCCGTCAAGAGACGACCTTTCTCTTTATTTATTTGCTTGAACTCTATCTCCGTCTTTGTTGCAGGCGGCCATCGTTGACGCGCTGCCTCAACTCAGTCACGATTTCTGCATTTCTAGAAGCAGTTGAAAATCTCCATCTATTAACAAATCACGTGTGTTTTGGACGTGGTCGTACTTGGCATTGGTCAAGGCAAAGACGACAGGGATTAAATAATCCTTTCTTCTTTCAACCAGCCTGAAATTTTCAAGGACAAGATATGGAGGGCATTGTCTCTGAGATGGATCGCCATAAAACTGAGGTACTTAGGTTTTCACAATTCATAATGTTTTCAATTTTGCTGTTTCTAGATTTTGATTGTGTGTAAGTTTTTGTATCAACGTTCGGATCACACTCCATGATCCATCATCAGAATGATAGAGAACTCAAGAAGATTCATTATAACAACCACAACCATGTTAATCATTCGTTTTTAATGGGTTTTCATGGCTTGCATTCATTATCTCACACAGAGATTTCTTTGCAGCTTGTTGCCGAATTGAATCGTATTAGGAAGGAGAACCAGAAGCTTGCATTCATGATAAAGAACATGACTGCTAACTACCAAGGCTTACAGACCCAGCTCATGAATAGCCAGGTAAACAGCTTTGGAAATTCTTAATGGCAGCAGAGACCAGGTAGCCTTTGTAAAAGTTCTTATAGTTTTGGTGGGTTTGTTTTGGGTTTTGTAGGAAGAGTATCTGAGACCATCTCCAAGAACAATGGGAAAGTCTCTGAAATTGGGTATAGGCATGGCAGAGGATATCAACGATAGGAGCACTAGAGAGCAGGTTAACGTGGATTTTAATGTCAATTATATCAGTTCTGATGAGGACTCCGAGGACTCCTTGGAAGAGAATTCCAAACATACAATGGAAGATTTGCAGCTGCCATCCAAAAAGAGGAAGACAAACCGTGTATTGCAGGAGCAGAGTGAGATTCAGAATGGGAATTCATGCAAGGATGAAGACTCACCCAATAAGAATATCATAACTGCGCAGACAAGATCAGAGATAAATATGGTAACATAATTTGTTATGACAAGCATTTTGTTCTATAAAGTAGAAAATGGTAGAAATCAGGGCATAAATTTGATGGTCATATGATTATATTTAGATATTTTTTAATTACAATTAAAAAATTTTAAAGAGAAGATTTTGAATAGATCTTCAAAATTTATATAAGATTTTATTATATGAAGATAGATTTTGCGTGAATGTTTTTTTGTTGTTAAAGATAGATTTTGCGTGAATGTTTTTTTGTTGTTAAAGATTCTTTATGCATCTTTCCTTTTAATACTCTCAACTCAAATGCAATGAATCAATACAAAAGAAGAAAAATATATCAGATCCTCTATAACTGTTATAATGTTTTATAAAATTATTTTGAAAATTTTAAATTTAAAGTAGATAATAAGAAAGTGGAGAAGATGAAAAATAGATTCTGAAATATACAGAAGAATAGCTAATTTTAAAACACAAAATCAATAAATAAATTTATTATTACAATATTGTTGTGGACAGTTTAGTCAAATAGATTTCTGATGTTAATCGCACTTGGAAGATTATAGATTTGGTATTCTCATCTTCTACTCAATCTTCACAATTTTTAAGGCTTGATCTGACTGATTTGATCATTATACTGTGAAGTGCTCCTTCATAATGATTTAATATAATTATGATAATTAATGCTGTAAAATTGTAGAACATTTCGAATTGTAATATGTATATTAATATGTAATCTATTTTGTCAGGTAGGAGATGGGTTCCAATGGCGAAAATATGGGCAGAAGATGACAAGAAACAACGAGTGGCAGACAGGTTACTACAGATGTGCCATGGGAACTTCTTGCCCGGTTAGAAAGCAGGTACAGAGGTCTGTTCAGGACCCGAGCATTGTGACCACCACCTACAAAGGGCAACATAATCATTTACTGAAACCTGTGGCCGTGCTCGCCATGAATGCTGGAAGTAACAAGCTCCAGGTTGGTAACGGTAGTGCAAGCTTCTTGACAGGCAACCACCTTCCATTCCCCGCCTCCATTGCCACAATCACATGCATGGGTTCTTCTCCCACTATCACTCTGGACCTTACACAGAATCCTCAAGGGTTACAGATTCAAGATTCGTCCTCACTTTTAAAACCTAATACCAGCAACACTACAGCATAACCCACCTCAGATTATGGTGAGAACGTTGATTACTGATGAACAAAAGTCTCTTCAGCATAACACAGCCAAAGCCTTGCAAGAGAAAATCTCCACAATGGGAAACTATCAAATCCATACTACAAAGGATAAATGTTTTTCAAATGCATTTGGACATGACATCATGAAGGAAATTAGGAGCAGCCTCTGTGGGTTTCACACATTTGATGCGTCCTGAGGATTACTGGTTTGTATTTTGTTCTGAAGGTGATTGAACAAACGTATGTGGAGGAGATGGACAAGATCTGCAAGTGTTGAGAATGAAACTGAGTTACGGCATCGGTTGGACTGTTCTTGTGTAATGGATATGCATGTCCTTAGTGATTTGGGTTGTTTTGTAAACAATCGGTTATTTGTATAAGAGTCTGGTACATCATAGTCAGGCAGTGATTATTTAGGTTGGAGATCTGGCTTGCATGCACATTCACCCCAACGCATCTGGTTGGTTAGCTGTTCCTTGGACAAATGTAGGGAACACATACAAAGTTGGGGAAAAGTACCCTAGAGTTTGTTTCTGAAAACCCTAGAATGAAGTAGAATAGTTTTAGAATTCTGTGAGAGGATACTTTTTCAAAGGATCTAGATGGTAGATATATGAGTTAAGGCGTGTTGCTTTCAGTAGCGTTGTGGAGCTCTCTGGTTATTGACTTCTGCAATAGGATCACATTTAGAAAAATTCAAAACTTCAGAAAATCATTCAATATCCCTGCCGGACTCGGTCAGTCCCAGCCAAACCCTACATTAGATCTTTCAACATTTGAAATGCATGGTCAAATATGGATTTTTTTCAATGTGTGTCATTACTACATGTAAAAATGTCACAGATATCAATTTTGAGGTGTATTTATTATATATCTCACTATTTTTGAATTAGATGTATTCAAAATATTTATGTTAGCTTAAAATACACATATTCTTATATATATCTCTGAATTCTTGAATTAGATGCATTCAAAATATCTGTGTGAGTTTAAAACACACATTCTTATATATTTCTTCATCATTTTAAACTGTTATGAATTAATTTATATTGAAATTTGTATAATTACGAACATCTTATATGTTACTTCATCATTTGAAATATTATGAATTAATCTGTATTGAGATTTGTATAATTATGAGCATTATTTTAGAGAATTCAGATCAATATAAGTGAAAAATATTTGTCTTTACAATATTTATATGAATACAATTCATTAATATCTATCTAGACTACTACATACACATAAACATGTAAATAAGCTAAACAATAGATAAGAAAGATATTAAAAATTGTAAGAAATAACTGAAAAAACTATTTCACCTTTTATTTCAAAAGTTATTTTTCTTTTGTCTATGAATGTCATTTTTAATATTTATTTAATAGGTAACTATATATGTGGGTACAAACACTAAAACTATTTAATTTGATATTTACTTAAGAACTATTTTATTTTAAATATTATTTATTTCGAAGAGATATATTCTATTTTAATTAACAATTATTTTATTTAATAAGACATTACTATAGTATATATTATTAAATATTAATAAATTACATGTAAATGAATGTCAAATTTAAGATAAAGAGTTTTTGTTAACACATTCATAGCAATTTAATTCATCCCTTGCTACCATTGTAGTTATTCCTCTCACCATAATTAAATTATATAAACATATAATATATTAGTTTATATAAAACATAGGTAGAATATAATCACATTCTTAAAAGTTAGGATAAGATTCTATAGACAAAAGAAAAGTGGTCACACAATTATCTCTAGTTAAAGAAGTTGTAGAAGAAGGATAAAGAGAGTTGTAGTTAGGGAGGTTGCACCAACCATTTGAGAAGTGTTTGCTATCAAGAATAGGCTCCCAAATTGTGATGATATCATCTTTGTGATGCGGGAGCATCCAGATGCACGAGCAATCTACACACCAAAAAAAAAAAAAAAATTCCTTTGATTTTTGCTTTGGTTGTGTTTTGCAAGCATGATTTTCTTTTAATTTCATTTTCCTCCTAGCTCCTCAAAATTGGAGTCAATTTGAATTTAATTCAAATTGGAGATGGAGGTGTTGGAAAAATTGCCATTCATTGAATTTTGGGAGTTATATAAAGTCTCATGCCTAGGGAAGAGGAGGTCATTCTTCACATATTGTAACTCCTATGTTATTTTAAAATTTGGCATTGAATAGGGAGTGGAGGAATCTGGATGCCTAGTGAAGGAGGTAGTGGAGTGAGATAGTGCAGGAACAAATTAGAAAAATGAATTGAATTTTCAAAGAATAATTGAATGAGGGGAGGCTTCCAACATCCAAGAAGAAAAAGAGGTTACTAATGCAGCCATGATACCAGTAAAAAGCTATGCCCAACAAAGGAGAAGGATTCAACAAGAGAAAATAGAGAATCATAAGTTTTATAGGAGGAATTGTCTGTGAGGTGAAAGAGGAACACCCAAGAGTGAAGTAAAGGGAATTTAAAGTGGTTTTTCTACTATTGTAATGAAATGAAGGTCTTGTAGCAGATATTTTGATGTTGAAGGAAACAAACATGTCTGTAAATGATTTCTTGTTCATTATTTAGTTCTAGAAACTATTGTTGCAAACTCTTGGAGTATTTAATTAAAAAAATCAGCATGTTACTCTTTAATTTCTTGTCAATTATTGTGCTAGAGAATTCGAATTGAGTTCTCAATCATTTAATTTTATTATTAAAAATCTATTTTTCCTATTGTTGAGTGAGGGACCTGCAACAACTAACAATCTAGTAGGATACTTGGTTGTTGACATGCATCACTTTGTATTTTATTTTCTTGATTTGTAAGAGTCATGCAAAGAAGAGAAATAGTAAGGTCCAACTAGGGGAACTTCACATTATCATGTCAACCAAGAATACCATAATCATTTTGAGAAGAAAAATATTGGCCATGTGGTAGAGGAGACCAACCATGATGTATATGCTAAGGGGACTTGTGAGAGCTATGAGAGCCATGTTTGGAATGAACATTATGGTTATGGCTTCAATGATGACCATGTAGAGGGGAACATCCCTATTAGTAGAATGCAATGTGTGAGCAATAATACATGGAACATTAGCCTAATGTTGTTTAAGGTTTTTCAGGTTGGAAACATTCAAAGCAATTTTATCAACATAAAATTTAATATGTACCATAACATTAGATTTAACGTAATTTCCACTACAATTCTTAAAATAAAGTGTTAACATTTCTATCATTTTTAAAAGAATACCAAATTTGGCTAAATTTCAAAGGAATTATAGGAAAATTTCTTAGAGGAATTATATACCAAGAGAAAAGCTTTGGTTGGAGGGACCTGAAGAACTCATGTATCTAATTCCATGTAGCCTAAGCCCTTAGGAAAATTGGAAGAGATGCTTGAAATTTTTTAAATATCCACAAAAAGGATGAAGAAAATTGGAAACACTCCAATGGATAAGCCAAGATCCAATAGGAAGATGTCAATAAAAGAGATCCCGAGTAAAATGAACTAGTTTTAGGATCCAAAATGGTAGACCAAATTCTTAAAACTTGTAGTTTTATTGAGTGGTAGTGGACTAGAGAATCCACTTCATATTGAGTTTCTAAACAACGGATAGATGAGAAGAAAGCCATGAATATCATTTAAAATGCTTGTAATTTAAAAAATGAATGTCTAGATACCAATTCCAATCCTTTCATCAAGGTTTGGCTAACCAAACCCCACCCTTATGCATCATCTTTGGAGGAACAAACTTCACAAAGGTATGAAAAGATTCATAATCCTAATTTTCAATTCTATATTTAGCTACCTCTTAGTTTCTCTAGAGAATAGGTCTAAAATACTATAACAAATCCATCATTTAAAAAAATAAAATGCATGAATATAGGGAACTTTAGATAGAAATTTATCCTAGCAAGTAATTAGATGATACCATCAAATAAATTGTTGGTTGTTGGAAATCTTGGCCCTAAAATTATTTTTATTCTAAATAAGCAAGGCTTATTTGCTTCCCAATCTTTTCATATACTTTTGGTAAATAAGGTTCCTTCAATTTGCACAAGCTCCTTCAAGATGAGGATGGAATGAAATCCTAAATCCTTAAATATAAGCACATTTTCCATGAGGTATTTTAGAAGAATTTTCTAGGCCTCATTTCTATATAGAGATCTAATTATCCACTTGGTACACACAAATAGACCTTTTTGTGACTATCAATAATGCCAAGACCACCAAAGTAATGAGATAAAAAAATCCTAGAAAACTTATTGGAGTCATTCTTCTTAGTTAGAAAAGGCCCAAAGAATATCTTTAATCAATATCTCCAAATTTTTATAAACAATATCTTGAAGAAGCCCTATAGTAACTATGGATTTAAAAATCCCTCGAGCTCCCTTCGAGTTGATAATATTATTTTGCTTGGCCTCTACTCGCGCCCCATATATTTGAATATCTCCTAGCCCCTTTTTGAAGAGCTTCACCCGCTATCGCCATGTGTCCACCACCCACTCATTGCATGGATTTCCTCCCTTGCTTCTCTACTGAGCTCTACCTGTGTGCCACGTAGCATCATTCCACGAGCACTTTTTGGCGGACCCCACAATCAGCGCTGGTAGTGAAGACTTCTCTATGTGTCTTCTCTGCAGGGGTTTTCATCACAAGAAAGGAAGAATGAACAATAGGCCCCTCGGGACCTATCACCACGTATCCTAACTGACTTTGTGGGTGAGAGACACATGTTTTCATGTGATTTTTTTTCTTCTGCACTGGGACCACTGCCATCATTTGCAGGGGATGCATCTAGCTCGAAGGTGGTTGCATTCTATGTCTCAGAATATTTTTTGTTGCAACGGCCTTGGGAAATCATTGCTATAGACATCATTGCTCGTGTTGAAGGAATCTTTTTTGTTACTAGCCTTTAGGCAGTGGGACATTTCTTTATAAATACTGCTTCTTCTTTCTAAAAATGAGTTCAGAACATACACAAAAAAATTGTGAAAAGACACCAGGCCTTTTGTATTGTTCTTTATTATTGTATTGAGACTCCTAGACTGTGTCATTGTTGTTCAAACTTTTTGTTTCTTAGCTATTTGACAAAACATTATACTGTACCATTATTGCACTAAGTAGTTTATTTGCAGAACTTCTATAATTTCAATATAAGTTTGTTGATTTAGACCATGTCTTGGACTCTTCTTTTCAATAAATGTGCATGGGGATTATTTTATGTTATTGAATAGTTTATTTGGGTTTTCATCTATGATTTATGTTATTCTAGGACATGCAAATTGTTGAACGAGCCCTTAAATCCCATCCTAAAGGGAGATTTACCGTTCCCACACCTACATCTTGGCGCATCACCTTAGGTTAGATCTTTATTTTTTATAGCTTATTTTGTTTCCTATTCCAAACCCCCCAACTACATAAGGAGTTGGCTTCTTTAAAAACCTGGAGGTCACTCAGTTTAGTGCAATTGGTCCCTCATTAACTGAGTTTCCCATAAGGTTGTTGCTTGTCAATTTTAGGCATCAATAATTTCTTTTTTTGGCACGCCTGGTGGAACCTGTGTTTAATATATCTAAATTCAAAGTGGGTGTATGAGCCATAGGCCTGTTACTAGATCCCAAATAGTGAATAACCCTAGCCTGCTAGTAACAGTATGAACTAGAACCCGTCCAGTGAATGTTTTGATCCCTCCACCAACCATGTTGCCAATTTCTAATAGAAATGATGTGGCATGGGATGTCGAAAGCCCCTTTATAGCACCAATAGCATCAGTTGTATGGGCTCCTATCCCTTCTTCTACACTAAAGGCTTTGCCAAAATTCAACAGAGAAGGCTCGAAGACACCATCCAACCATCTGTAAGATGTGGTGGACGTATGTTTGGTGCATGGTGTCACCAACAAAAATGTCACTCTAAGGTTGCTTGTATACTCTTTCAAGGGCAAGGTGCTAGATTGGTACCACTCTCTAGAGGCTAACACTATCAGTACCTGGGATTAGCTTGGAGATCCTTTCTACCAAAGATTTTAAAATAATGGAGATTGGTCTTCGTTATATCAGTAGCTGGTGACCATAAAGTGGGCCCCATATGAAGCCATGACTGAAATCAGCGCTTGGTTCCACATAACTTGGTAGAGGATCCAAGCTACTATATGCCCGCCGGCTGAGTTGGAATTCATGTTCTACTTGAAATCCATCTATTTCAACATCTCGATGATGATCCAGTCTCTTAGAAGGACCACTCTACCAAATGCATACAACATTGTTGTCAAGGCAGAGAACAATCTAATAGATGCCAAAAATTTGTCACCTCAGCCCGCTATGCCTATATTTCTAGAGATATCGGCTCCTACCCAGGAAATAGCATCTACTAGTGCGTCCACTCCTCCCCAATCTATGTATACATATCTGAGCATGCCACAGAATGTTGCTTCCACATCTGGCTCTTCAAAAGATGAGATTAGTGACATCAAGGAGTTGTTTTGGACCATCTCAAATGAAATAACTACCATCAAGCGGAACCAATCCACACCTCTAAAGCTAGCCTACCAAAATTATCAAGCTAGAAGATCTTCATACCAGCAAAATCAATTCCAAGGAGGCCCATGCACAAATTTGTAGGCTCAAACAACTAATCATATGGTGCCAGTGCCTACTCCACTGTAGAATGCTTACCCAAGCTCGAGTAGAGAGTTGACAGTAGGGAAAAACAATCTCGTCGATGACATCAATCCTTGGTGCTTCCCCTGCGGTGATGCACATATGCCCTAAAACTGCCCATGCGCAACCTACAATAAAAGGTGGCAGAACAGAACAGTCAAGGTGTGGCATTAGACCTTGGAGGTTATGTACACGCCTCTCCCCAGATGGAAAATGTAGTACTCATCGCACAAATGCAAGGGATGTCCCTAGAGAAAGAAATGGATATAGCTCTCGACCACACGCTCTTCTCATGGATGGAAGAAGAAGAAGAGGCAGTGTTTGCAAACAATACATCCACATCAAAATTCCTGTAAGTGTAGTCTAATTACAACACTCGCTATAAGAGGAGATTCACAGGAAAACCAGTCGTCTCGCAACCCAAATGTGTCTTCAACCAAATTCCTGCAAGTGTAGTCTAAGTGTTTGCAAGTGTAGTCTAATTACAACACTCACTATAAGAGGAGATTTACAGGAAAACCAGTCGTCCCGCAACCCAAAGGTGTCTTCAACCAAACTCCTACTACCTCCGCAGTTGCACAGTAATTTCATCTGTGAAGTGAAATTTTTATAACAAGGGCTAAGGAACAGAAGTCTTTGAATCCATCACCTTTCAATGTGGTGGAGCAATTGAAAAAATATTCTACTAATGTTTCCCTTTGGGATATCTTAGCTGTTCTGGAGTAGAAGTTATTGTTGTAGAAGGCCCTACTAGAAGATGTAATCATTGAGCCAATGGAGCAATGATTCAAGGGAAAGGTAATTGACTCATCACCCACATCCAAAGTTCTCATAAATAGTATAGGGGAAGCCTCTACCATTTGAAGTTAGAGATAAGTCAAAACCAAAGCCATTTTTCCTAACTCTTATTGTGGGGAAGAAATTATTGCACAATTCCATGATTGACTCTGGTGCTAGCACCACAGTCATGCCCAAGCAAATAGTTGAAGACTTAGGCCTTAGCTATGAACATTTAAATAGATGGGTTATGTAGCTTGATGGGAACAAGGTTGAAATTGTAGATGTCATTAAGGACCTCCCCTTGACTCTATTCTCCTACCCTAGCATCATAGTTCCATAAGATACCATGATCATAGATGTTCCCCCCATGTTCGATGTTTGCTTATCTTGGGAATTCACTTCCAAGATAGGTGGATATCTTTCCTTGGACTGGTCACACTTAATCCTCATGACCAAACATGGAGCTAAAATGAAAATAATATCTGAGCCTCTACATTCAAAACATGTAGCAAATGAAGCCATGATCAACTTTGAGGCCACTCATACCTCTTTCACCAAAGATGAAATGTATTGAATTGAGCTACTAGAGAATGAAAAGGTGATTGGAGACCAGACTGATCAAGAAGAGGTCCTCTTCATAGAATATATAGACACTAATCCCTTCAGAAATTATCATTCCATTGGATTGGGGACTTATGTCATCTATGATGAAGATCAAGTGATCCTGACTGTTATGAAGGAATCTAAGAATATTCTAGTCTTAGAGATATGGATGCTACATTATGATGGAGCAAGATGCAAAGTTGGTGTAGGAGCTGAGATATGTTTAACATCTGCATCCAATGAAAAGACACTCAGTTCTTTTTGCTTCTAGTTCGCTTGTTCAAACAATGAAGTTGAATATGAAGGCCTTGTACAAGGTCTAATCCTTGCAGAGTGGATGGGAATTAGGCAAATAATGGTGTTCAGAGACTTTGAGCTAGTAGTCAATCAATTCTAGGGCCTCTCCACTACCAAGAATGTCTGCATGAGATCCTATAGACATAGAGTTTGGGACTTGATTGAAATCTTTGAATCCTTTAACATCCAAACAGTTCCCAAAGAGAAAAATACATATGTGAACTGCATGGCAGCAATTGGATCTCAATTTGACCATTTTCCTAACCTTATCCATAATGTGCACTCTATACGAGTGATTTTCCTACCGAAAATCCTAGATAATGATCAAAGCTAGAAAGTGTTCAAAAGTGATGAACACATTGCCTCATTCATCCAATAGTTGGGAGAGTTCACTGAGCAACTCCAATCGAAGATTGTTGAGGCCTATGAAGGACAAATTATTTAGCTGAGGTCCAACAAGCTTCCAAAATGATTGGTCACTCTCGAAAACATATTCAATTGTGATGATGCAAGGAATGACAAGAGGAAGTTTGTAGTGGACAAAAGCAACTATGCAGATCTTCAGGTTAGAGATGGAAGGAGACTTAAGGTCAAAAAAGATGTCCCCCATCAGGATAAAGAAAGACTCATCTATTTTTGTGAGAAATATAAAGGATTAGTGGCCTGGTCATATGATGACCTCAAGGGATACAATCCCAAAATTATCCATCATACTATAGAACTATTGGAAGGTGCAAAACCAGTCTGCCAAAAGCAAAGAGCGGTTAATCCAAAGATTGAGGCATTGATGGTGCAAGAGCTGACAAAGCTAATTCAGTCCTAGATTGTCTTCTCGATCAAGCACAATACATGGGTATCTAACCTGGTTCCAATCCAAAAGAAAAATAGATAAATCCACCTATGTGTTGATTTCTAAGACCTAAACAGAGCATCCTTGAAGGACCACTACCCCTTGCCTTCCATGGAGTCTATCTTGCAAACAGTGGCGGGATCGGAGATGTTTTCTTTGTTGGATGGATTTTTTAGTTACAACCAGATCATCGAAGTAAAAGAGGAGGACCAACACAAAACAACATTCACTACCAAGTGGGGAATGTTGTGATATGCAAAAATGCCTTTCGGCCTCTCAAATGTAGGAGCTACCTTCCAATGAGCAATGGATATTGCTTTCAAGGAATTGATCAATAAAATCATCTTGATCTACCTGGATGATCTTACAGTATTCTCCAAGCATAAGGATGATCATTTTGATCTCCTTGAAATGTTTTTAAAAAACTCCAGGAGTTCGGGATATCCCTGAACCTAAAAAAAAGTGTTTTCAGAGTGTCACAAGGAAAACTATTGGGACATGTAGTGTCCAAAGATGGAATTGCAATCAATCTGGAGCAGGTGAAGGAAATTAGAGAGCTCCCCCTACCAATTAATAAGAAGGGAGTTTAGTCCTTTCTGGGAAAGGTAAATTTTGTGAGAAAATTCATTTCTAACTTTGCAAGAATAATTAGACCTATCACCCTAATGCTCAAAAAGGATTAGTTCTTCAAATGGACAAAGGAAGCTAGAGAAGCCTTTGAGAAGTTTAAGGACACTATTTCTTCGGCTCCTATGCTGGTGAATCCAAACCTATCAAAGGACTTCATAATGTATGTGTTCAATAGCAAATCGAGCATCGCTACTGTTTTAACCCAAAAGGATGATAAAGGAAAGGGAGAATATCTAATAGCATTTTACTCTCGAACCTTAAAGGATTATGAGATGAACTATAACTTCATCGAAAGGCATGTGTTTTCCATTGTTATGGGGCTCAAGAAGTTCCAAAATCTCATATCTTGCAACAAGGTGATTGTATATGTTATGTATTCTAGTGTGTGTGAGTACATCATGGAAGGAGAGATCACCCAAAAAAGGGCCAACTGGATCACTAAGATCCTCGAATATGATATTGAGGTCAAGCCCACAAAGACCATCTGAGGAAGAGGACTATGTGAGTATTTGGCACATGACAAAGAAATGGTAGCTAAAGAGGAGCAACCCACGCTTGTTCTAATAAATGAGTCCAAGTCTGAAGGCTGCTAGAGCAAATAGAGTAAGATTCATGCATACCAAAAAATATCTATCGGGGCTTCCTTCTCAGAAGAGAAGATTGTATAGAATACAAAACAATGGATATGCTCTTATTGAAGGGGTCCTTTTCAAAAGGAACTTCAATGGAATTCTTCTATGGTGTGTCACCATAGAATAGGCGAGGAAAATTCTTGACATTTTCCACAATAGTCCCGCAAGTGGACATTTTTCTGCAAAGACCACTGCCATCAAAATTATGTGTGTTGGATATTTCTGGCCTACACTATTCAATGACTCACACTCTTTGGTTAAGACCTGCAAGGAATTCCAATTCTTCACCAGAAGAAGGAAAAACTCAGCAATGCCCCTAAATCCAATAGTGACTGAGGAACCTTTTGCACAATGGGGCCTTGATTTTGTCAGGATGATTAATCCCACCTCTACTGTTGGACACAAATGGATCCTCATAGCTACAGACTACTTTACCAGATGGACCGAGGCCATGCCCCTGAAGAATGCAACGGAGGTAGAGATTGTGAATTTTCTTGATGAACTAGTAACGAGATTTGGCCTGCCAAAGAACATCATCTCCAATAATGCTAAGGCTTTCTTAGGCTCAAAGATATGTCGATTTGCACTCAATCATGGAATATTCTTAAAGACATCTTCAAACTACTACCCACAGGGAAATGGCCTGGCCGAGTCGACTAATAAAAAAATTATTCTGACTCATTAAAAGAATCGGGTTAGAACATCAAAGAGAGTGGCACAAGAACCTTCAGGCAGCACTCTGGGTAGACCGCATAACTCCTAAGCAAGTCCTCAAGACTTTGTCATATGAGTTAGTATATGGGAAGGAAGTGCCATTTCCCATCTCCATGGAGATTCTTGCACTTCAGTTGCTCAAATCCCTAGAGGTTGAAGAAAACAGAGCCATGGAGGTCCAATTGTCTAAGTTGTTGGAGATACAGGAAAAAAGAGAAAAGGACCTGACAGCCATGAATAACCGCCAACAGGTGGTTAAAAGGTGGTTTGACAAGAAAACCTCCAACCAGGGTCTAAAATGTGAAGACCTGGTGCTAAAGTTCAATGAGAGGGCGGCAAAGCTTGGCCAACATGGAAAATTTGATAGTCTGTGGGAAGACCCTTTTAGAATAATTCAATGCAAGCAACATAACGCATTTGAATTAGAAAATATGGGTATGTGCAGGATCATGATGGGCCAAAAAGTGGTGATATGATGGGCATGTGTAGGGTATGTGGCTAACGACTTTTTTTAACCTAAAGTTGATGAAACGAAAAGGGTTTTTTAAAGAGATTCTCAGCTTTCCACCAATATAAATTATTCTTTACTTTTAATTTAATAAATAATTATTATTCATTTTCTATTTGAAGTAATTTAATTAAAGTCCCTCGATTGATAGCGATTGAAAAACATCTATAGCTTCTCTAAACGCATCACATTTTCGGAATTTGAAACATGTGTTACACATAGCGCTTCAGACAATTATAGGATTTTAAAAAAATGAATTTCATGAATTTTGACCAAGCTAAGGTGGCTAGACATACGTTTTTATATTTTTTTAAAGTTGTAATAAAATAATAATTAATTATTTGTTTGAAAATTAAACTACAAAAAATATGCATCACATCGACATGAGTCCTCTACTTATATCTAAAAATCCATAAAAATAATATCATTTTATTGAGGCTAGTGGTCGCATTTACACCTATTTCTTATTTTTCCCTAAAATTTAAGTACTATTGCATTGAAATTTCAAATTTTACCAAATAGATTTCTATTTTCTTTTTAAATAAAACTAGTAGTTTAGAAACTACATTCAATTTTCTACATATTATATTCTACATATTTTTGAAATAATATAGATAACTTATTCAATTTTTTATGTCAAGCTGCCTAACCTCGATTTTTGAATTTTTGCCACTCTTAAGGGCCTATTTTTTCCATGATCATCCTACACATACCCATATGGAGAAAGTTAGCATTGGGGATTCCAGCTTAATGGAATCCACCTCAAATTGTTCAATTAAGCTTCAAGTAATTATTTTTCCTTTGTAAATATGTAATTATTGTAAATTTTGTTTTGTTCTTTTGTTCAGTAGGTTTTTCCAAAGCAGAGAAACAAACCCATATGAAAAAATTGAAAAGGAACTCAAGAAGCAAAGAAACAGAACCCATAATGTAGGAAGCAGAGTGCAAGAGACATAAATTTCATAAAAGTTGTATATTCATTAGATGGTTTCATTTACTTTGATATTACACTTCCAAAATGGCTCTAAGGTGATACTTTTCAATTATATCTATATATACTATGCATATTTTTCAAGTATATCCATTAAAAGCCTTTCTGGGAATATACACAAAAATAGATGAAAAGTGTTGATTCTTAA
>VDFB02353493.1:45807109-45871813 GCA_007258455.2 Sequoia sempervirens
AGATAATGCAAGTTGCACATGAAAATAGATTTAATTCATTTATTAAATCTCTATTTTCCTCACAAGGCATTTTTTTGGAATATTCTCTCAATTTGAATTCAAAAAATTCCAAGTCAACATGTACATCCAACAAGGCAATAAATTCATCTTACATGTCCTTTTCCTTGAGCCAAGTGGCATTTATTGCATTTTCCCTTCCCTCTCACAAGTCATTTCAACAAATTTGAAATTCAAAATTATGCATTTATTGGCACAAACCCCAAATCTTGCACATCCTTCACCCATTCATAGCTTGACAAGTAGCATCATTCCATTGGATGAATGTTAGTCCCACATTGCTCAAATTTGGACATTCATCCATCTTGGAATTCTATAAATAAGGAGCTCATATCCTCATTTCATCATCCACAATTTAGACAATGTTACCATGCTCAAATATCCATCAAATTTCATCAATCATTCTCGAATAATAGTTACGTTTTGCAGATTTTAGCTTGGAGCACTCTTCAACATCAACAAAGTGGATCAAATCTTCATCAAAATATCAAGCTTGCATCTTAGGAATTGGGAAAGGGCCAATTTTCACATCAAATTGGCACCAATTCCCCCATGGGACCATGAGTTTGCACATCTAATTAGGATTCAATCTTTGTTTTATTAATTCCATTGTGTTCTTTAATATTTTCTTCCTAGTTTGAATGTTGTAAATGGATTTCATGGGGAATCCTTGTTTTGGCTTGAAATCCCTTGTCTAACTCATTTATTCTTGTTGTTTTGTAGGTACCAAGGTTGGGGTTCACATAGGAACAATCTCCAAATACCTTTCTTTCAAAACCCTAAGTTTATCTAACACCTAAGCCTAATACATGGTGATATTAGGCTAGGGCGGCATCAAACTTGCCCCTAACTCCATCCCATGCTTATGCAAACACTAGAAACCTCAAAAAATCCTATCTACCTCCATTCCATCAATTATCAAGATTTTCCACCAGTGGATGGGTCAAAAACTCATTTTCTTCAATCAAACCCTCTTCAACTAGGGTTTCTAGTTGTTTGTAACAAAACTACTCTAACTCACTCCTAACTTAACTTAATGAATGAAATCAATTTTAAAAGAGATTTTATTTAGTTCATCATCAATTCCAATGCAACTTAGCACATTCTCAAGCCGTATGGAATCATACAAACCTCTGTAGCAGTAAGAAATCAATTAAAAATGTAGAAAATAGAGTTTATCTTATTACTTGAACACCAAAATCATCACCAACAGTTTTCCTCGACCATCCCAAGGCATATTTAAACATTTATAGCCAAATACAACCATTTTCTAACTGCCATTTGAATCTCCAATGATTCAACTTCCACACAAGACCAAAAAAGAAAAAGTTGCTTGAGCAACTTTGCATCTTTTTGCAAAACTTGACATCTAAACCCAAAACCGACCCCACATGACCTAAACCATAAAGCATAGTCTCAATATACCTTATTACAAACAAAAAAATGACTCAAGCACAAAAACCTAACATTAACCCCCATTTTACATTATGAAGACTAGGTGCCCCTACACCAACGGGGCCCAAGGGCCTACTAGCCTTGCCATGGAAAGGGAGCTAGGTAACTTTTGGTACCTTCCCTCTAATTTTTTTTTTTAATATAAGTTTTTTTATAAAACCAAAAAACTTGCGACCCCAAAAGGGGTTTTAATAATATATATTTTAAATTTTTTGTTGTAGGATAAAAAATAATTTATTCTTTAAATTTTTTACCTCAATCCATGTGCTAGGGAGGTGTATAACTTCCCTCGATTTTTTTTTCCTCAAAAGCTCCCGATTCCAAAATAGGTTGAATTATATATCAAAATTCATTGAATCGGCCTCCCAAGTGCAACCATGAGGTTCTTTTCAACCCAAAATACTCTGAAATTGATGCTACCCTATGGATTTTGAAAAAAAGAAACTACTTTAAACACTTTTAGATTTGACATTTGGAGTTCAAATTATGCCAAAAAAATGCAAAATTGACTTTCCCAACAACTCTGAATCCAATGGAAAACACTAATTTGCTCTAGGATCCACTAAATGATAGCTCAAGACATGAAATCTCTCAAGAAGAGGAGAGAGTATTATGGGTCTAGAGCTCTGATACCATGTTGAAGTTGGGAAAAATCAACTCCACAACTCCCAACGATCACCTACAATTAAACACTTGTCACAAAAAGAGAGAATATAAAATCTATGGAGGCCAAGAGCTATTGATCCAAAAAATAATGAATCATATTAATGTGCATCTTCTAATGAAAATACAATAGAGAATCCTTATAAAAGGATAATTAACCTAGAAACCCTAGGTGAGGATAAAAAGGATCATGACATGTGTCCTCATCCTATGACATAAATGAGACATAAAGAAAACATGACCTAAGTAAGCTTAAGTAGTTAGAGGAAAAGGAGCCTAATAATTAAATAAATAATTCATTAGAAAATATATTTTACTCTAGTAAAGGACCTGTGGCAGAATATTCCTTAGACTTGAACCTTTTCTTCATTTTCTTTCCAAACTATCATTCCTTACAGATTGCATTGATAGGCTTTGTAATTCTTGGAAAATCTCTCACAACATCAGTAGAACTAATCTTCACTAGGCTATCAAATTTAATGTGGCCCATTCTTCTATGTCATAGCTAGCTTTCATTGATTTGAGACATAAAGCACTTAGAACCCCTACCTTTGAGTTGATAAACATTACCTTCTATCCTCATCCCTAAACAACCAAAGTTCTAGACATTCCTTTTATGATTTCACAACCATCATCCTAAAACACCAAATTGTATCCTCTACTACACATTTATCCTACATTGAGAAGATTATGCCAGAGACCCTTGACATAAAGAACAACATTTTTTTATGCTTTCCATAGAAAATAATTGAACCTTTTCCACAGATCTTAGTAGATGTATCATCACCAAACATAAAAATACCATCCTTATACTTCTGAAGTTGAACAAACTTACTCTTATCACTTGTCATATGATTTGAGCATCCAATAACAATTATCTAATAATTTATTTCCTCTTGCATGAAAAGAAGTGACCATAGTTCCTTGAATGTTATGACCTATTTCCAAATCACTTCCCTTCATACATCTATTAGAATTAGTATAATTAGTTCCAATATTTAGATCCGTGAACAAGAATTTATCACTATCTTCATCAGAATAGTATGATTCCCCCTCATCAGATACACCATTGTCCTTTTCAACATAATAACTCTTCTTGAAAAAATTACCTTTATGATCCTTAAGTTTTTCATTGGTAACTTTTATTGGACATTTAGAAGCATAATAACCTATCTTTCCACAATTGAAACACTTAAAGGGTAACTTACCTCTGTATTTTCCAATGCCCTTTTTTAGTCTCCTTACAAAATTTTCTTTCACCTCATCAAGATCATCCATATCTAATTCATCATCCTTCTTTGCCTTGCTAACTTTAAAAAAAGTTTCTTTATTTGTAGCATCTTGCCCAAACACTCTCAATTCATAAGAAATTAAATCTCCAAACATTTGATCTCTAGAATATTGATCTAAATTCAGAGCTTCCTCAATAGAAAAAACTGTAGAACTATAGGTTTTAGGAAGAGTTCTTAGTACCTTTTGTACAACTTTTCTTTCTTCCAACTTACCATCAAGACCATTGATGGTATTAACAACTTCATCCACTCTGAGCATGCAGATTGTAATATCTTCATCTTCAAACATCCTCAGGTTTTCAAATTTGGCTTTGTAATTTTTCATCTTCGCTTGCTTGAATTTATCACCTCCTTCATAAATTTTCTCCAACTTTGTCTAGATCTCTTTTAGATTTTTGAGGCTTATCACTTTTCCAAGTTCATAATCAAAAAGTCCACTCAATGTAGCATTTCTTTCTTTGCCATTTTTCTCATAATCCTTGAATATTTCATCATCATTTCCTAGACCAATAGCAGGCATTGTATATCCTTTTTCAACATATTTCATGACTCCAAATCCAAGAGATACTAGAAAATATTCTATCTTGTCTTTCTAGTAAGCATAGTTTGTTCCATCGAACATAGGATCTTTGACACCCTTCCTATGCACCATCCAAATCTACCTCAATTAGTTAAGCTTTCTCCAAGGAACCACAACTATGATAACAATTGTTAGATGCATAGGAAAAATGAGAGGGGGGTGAATCAATTGTACATTAAAACATTAAATCCCTCATTAACTTTAAAACCATTATCAAAAATTTAAACCCTCATTAAGCAATAGTAGAATGTAAACATGTGAAATATCAATGCAAACACAACCATACATAAGATAACACCATATTTACATGGAAAACCTGAAGTAGGAAAAACCATAGTGAGGATTTGTTCACATATATATGAATAATAATAGCAAATACAATTAGGCTCACTGGCCAGAAAAAAAAGAAAGGCTCACTACCAAATGGATCACTATCTAGAAGAAATAAAAATAGAAGAAAATATTAGAGAGATTCACTATCTTAGAGAAATGTAAAGAATCCACCACTGTAACTCTTATGCCATCCATAACCTTTGGCTCACTGCCTCCAGCAACTTCAAGCACACTAAAAATGTAGAAACCTTATATTTACTGCATCAAGAGTCATAGGCATTTAAGATCACACTTAGATCAAAGCACTTGATAACATCTGCATACCTTACACACATCTCCAGTAATTCACCTTGCATTCATACCATCTATGACCTAAACAATCTCAATTAGGTTGACCTTAATGAAATGTATGCACCTCAAACATACAACCACTAAATAGGTCAACAAAAAACACTTTTGTGGTGGAAATAAGAGAAGGTAGACCACACCAAGGTTTAAGTAGGACCTAAATATACGCTAACATGCATCACCATGCTTCCATAAACAACAAACATCCTCCACAATTAGCACTAGCATGCCAAGTCAACCAAACTTGCACTAACACTAACAAGTGACTACACACACACTTCTCCAAGTTTGAAAAAAATATGTGGACCACAAAGAAACACTTCATAGAATCGACACAATATTCCAAAATATTCCACATTAATATAATATCCAACATTATTACCGCAACCACCTGAAACTGAAGAACACATTCATTTTGTACAACTAGACACACTCACATAACATAGCTTATGAATCCAAGCTCATAGAGCAATTCATCGCACAAAACTCCAAGGGAACATAAATACAAAAAATATAAGCATGTGCCCAAATTTGAAAGACAAGAAACAACAACACAAAGAAATGTAGAGCAATCTCATTTACCCAAAACAACCTTCTTCATAGGAAAACACTCTATCAAACACAAATTCCACTACTGTAGGATCTAGAACCTGAAACTCTAGATATAACACATCTAAGAGCTTCTACATAATTTCATGATCATACACAATAAGATCTCAGCATACCATCCACAAGAAAATGGAGCAAGTGAAGCTCTAAATAAGATAATTGGGATACCACTCACCAATATGTGCAATAGAAATTAGGGAAAACTTTAGTGAAAAATATTCTCTAATTGGAAAATAGTACAAGCTAAAAAGGATGTTGAATAGCCAGGTTTTTACAAAAAAATAATTTTATCCCGATTAATTCACTTATTTAAATGATGTGTCATTGGAACTGATTCGCCGGTAGTTTATACTATAATTAAAAATACTAATTATATTTTCTAGTAATATTATATTCCTATCATTAATTTTGGGGCAATATCACCACTAATAATAAATTAACATTTAATTTTGGGGGCTTTTATTTATTGTCATTGATTAGCTTTTTAATCAGATGGTTGAAGGTTGATTTCGTGACCTAATACACATGTGCCTTTTAACAAGTTTGTTGAGGCCCAAAATTTGTTTTGGGCCACATGATTAAATCTAATCATGTGGCCCAAAACAAATTTTAGGCCTCAACAAGCCTTTTAAAAGGAACATGCATATTAGGTCATGAAATTAACCTACAACCATCTGATTAAAAAACTAATTGATGGTAATATTTTCACTTTTCATTTAGTCTTAATTTTAAAGTGATATTTTTAAAAAACACTTAATCTGTGTGTTCTCCAATGCATTTTCGATAGTGAATTTATGCTTGGTGGCAAGGGGCTCTTCCCCTTGACCCCGCCTGTCCCCAAACCTTGTGAGGGGGTGTTTCCTCCTTGACCCCCACAAGGGGGATTTTCCCCCTTGACCCCGCCGGTGGCTACCATCCCTGAGCCCCTACTTCAATATTACAAAAAAAAAATATGGGGGAACTGTGTTTACCAACTATGCAAATTTTTAAAGGAGAGATTCACCATTGTAATTAATATTTTTAGTGATTATTCGCTAAGATTTGCCACTATGATTATTATTTTTACCAATTATTTATTTATTTATTTATTTTTAATAAAAAGGGGTAAAAACTTTATTGAAACTCAGAAAAGAGAATTACAACAAAACCAAGGGGCTAGCCCCAGAAGACCAAAGAAACAGAAAAGCAGGAACAAGAACAAAATCAACTATCTTCCAATATCTTTTTATCCTCTTCAAGGACTCTATCTAGGTCCTGACGTAACTCAGGGGAGACCTGCCTCCAATTCTCAATCTTCCAGCCAGTATCATGCTCAGAAGCCCATTTAGCCAAGCAGTCAGCAACCCGATTCCACTCCCTCGGGATATGAACAAAAGAAACCGCCTCCATCCTGGAGCAAACCTGAAGAATACTTTGAACTATTGAAGCCAACTGCCAATTAATATCAGACATCTTTCTCTCATTCAACAGATTAATCAAGATTTGTGAATCAGCCTCACAAATAACCTTATGCCATCCCAAAGCAAGGGCCCATTCCACAGCATAAAGAATCGCCAAGCCCTCCATGAGATTGACCGTCTTCTCCCCCTCATGAATAGAGAAAATAAAAATCACTGAACCCCTTGAATCTCTGCCAACCCCACCAATCCCAGTAGGCCCAAGGTTACCTCTAGAAGATCCATCCGAATTGATCTTCAAGACTCCATTTGGAGGGGGAAGCCATCTACCCAGCCGTTGCACTCTCTTGGCCCCAAGTCTGCCTCTCTTGGAACCCCCAGAAGAAGAATGTCTCCCCTGAAGTCCCAATCTATCAACCAGCTCAGCATCCTCTTTCCCCAGGGGGAAGGACACTTTGCACTTGGCCACAACCGACTCCTGTATCATACCTAATATATGGATCCACACCTGTTGAACCACCAAATTAACACCACGAAAAACTCTACGATTCCGCTCCAACCAGGTCTGCCAAAGAAGAAAAGTAGGGCCCGCATACCAGACATCCTGCAAAAAGGAGGCCGACGAGGGGGGTCTTCCCATACTATCCCAGAACTCCACCAAAGAAGAAGCATGAACACATGGTTTATTCCAAACCTCCCACCACCATTTTCCAAAGTTGAACAACAAAGGGACAACGAAAGAACAAGTGTGAGGATTCCTCTTCCGCCTTACCACAGAGAACACAAACTGAAGGCCCCTGGAAACCCCGCTTACAAATGTTATCCCAGGTCAAGCATCTATTCCACGCTAAAGTCCAAACAAAACAATTACATTTAGGCCATGATAGCTTACTCCACACCCTCTTCCACCACTGAACCTCAGCCCTAGCCAACTTTTGATCCAGCAACACCTGGTAGCCCCAAGCAACAGAATAACTCCCCTTGGGGTTATGAGCCCAAGCAATAATATCCTCTTCCCTTAGAGAACTACAACGCCTACTAGAAAGAATTGCGTTAAGCTCGACCTTGCCTTCCTCCTCACCCACATCCGGCCACAGGGTGGGGTCCTTCCAACAAGCCTTCTCCAACCGCCCATAAGAAGAAAAGGACTTGAAGTCACTCACACAAGACCAGCCAGCCGCAAGAAAACTTTGGCTCAACGGAATCAGGTGAGGAAACTGAGAGATAAGCGGAGGGAAACCATCCCAAGAATCAGACCAAAAGAGAGCTTTTGAACCCTGATGACAAATCCAGAATAAACCCTCCTTAATGAGCTTTGCACCCTTCTGAAGAGTACTCCAAATCACCGACCCTTTCCCCTCAAGAGGATACCTAAGGAGATCATGCGGAGGAACGCCAGGGAAATACTTATGAGATATTATCCTGGCCCACACCTGATCCTGCTCCACACACCAACGCCAGAAAAGCTTAGTAGCCACAACCACTCCAAACAGAGAAGATTGACGAAGTCCCAAACCACCATACTGCTTAGGTCTGCACACCTCTTCCCACTTGACCAGGCTCCACTTGGAGGATGACAAGCATCCTGCCCATAAAAATTGTCTCTCAAGAGAATCCAACTCCTTAAGAAACCCAACCGGAGCCACTTGAAGCATACATCTGTAAATAGGGAGAGCTTGAACAACTGATTTAAGAAGCTGAACCCTTCCAGCAAAGGACAACCATCTATGAGTCCAATGATTGACTTTCACTTGAAACTTATCAATGATATTCTGCCAAGAACCCTTGGGAAGACGACCAACAGAAATTGGAATGCCTAAATACATAAAAGGGAGAACCCCTATCTGAAATCTCAAAATGTTAGCAATTCTTCTCTGAATGGGGGCAGGCGTATTGAAGAAGAAGATGGAAGACTTATCTTCATTAATCAATTGCCCCGATGCCACCAAGTAAACATCCAACAACTTTCTCAAAAAAGTAGCTTCCCTGACAGTAGCCATCCCCATCAAAGCAGTGTCATCCACAAACTGTAAATGAGACTGCGGAGGCAAGTCTCCACCCCAATGCCAACCCTGAATGCTGCCTAACCCAACATTTCTTCTCAGCAACCGCCCAAGACCTTCAGCAAAAAGAAGAAATAGGTACGGGGATAGAGGGTCCCCTTGGCGAAGACCCCGAGATGCTCCAAAAAGTTCAGAGTGATCTCCATTTATCAGAACTGAGAAGGATACAGATGTAACACAACTCATAACCCATTGGATCCATTCAGCACAAAATCCAAAAGCATAAAGGATCTTCCGAAGGAAGGACCATCTAACCCTATCATAGGCCTTAGCCATATCCAATTTAATAAACATAGTCTTCTCATTGGAGCAGGCCATAGAGTGGATGGTCTCAGTAGCAATAACAACCCCATCCAAAATTTGTCGCCCAGCAACAAACCCACTTTGTTCCTCCGAGATCAACACTTTAAGCCACTTCTTCAATCTCTCTGCCATTAACTTCGCAATAATCTTATAAACCACATTGCAAAGGGAGATAGGCCTAAACTGAGTTAACCTATCCACACCTTCACACTTGGGAATGAGAGCAATGAAAGTGGAATTAAGAGCACGCAACATCTGCTTGTTCCTCTGGGATTCCTGAACAACCGCTAGAAGGTCCAATTTTATGATTTCCCAGAACTCTTGGAAGAACTCTATTGGGAAACCATCCGGGCCAGGAGCTTTACCCCTCTTAATCTGAAACACAATCCCCTCCAGCTCCTCTAGAGAAATCTCCCTCATCAGATCCTCATTCGCCTCCCTGGAGACCAATTGAGGGACACACGAAAGAACCTATTCCTCCTCGACCGAACCTCCTTGAGAATCCTCTTTGAAAAGAGCAGCAAAATACTGTGAAGCTTCAGTCATGATTTCCTGAAACGAGACAATACGATCCCCTCTGTCATTTACTAACACAGAGATAGTGTTACCATGCCTCCTAGCCTTCACAGAGTTAAAGAAAAAAGTAGTATTTTTGTCCCCTTCCTGCAACCAGACAATCCGAGCCTTTTGCTTCCAATATATCTCCTCACGTAACTCACATTCCTCGACCACCTTCAAAGTTCTAGCCTCTTCTTTCAAAAGATCCTCTGTAACCCCAATATCTCAAATCAATCTTGTAACATTATTTAACTCTTCTTGGGCAGCGGCCTTATCATGAAAGATATTGCCGAAACACCGACGATTCCACCTTTTAAGCTAATACTTGACAAATTGAAGAAGCTTAGCAAAGATATACATTGCAGTACCAAAGGCAGGTCTACCAATCCTCCACCACACACCCACTTGGTCAAAAAGAGTAGATTCTTGTAACCACATAAGCTGGAATTTGAAGGAAGGAGAACGAGGAGCACGAGCAGAGATGATGCTAAGCTTGATAGGCCAGTGGTTCGAACCCCTCCAATCCAAAATTTCAGAGGAGGTAGACCATAAGTCACCAACCCAATAACAAGAGACCAAGAACTGATCAAGCCTCTCAGCAACACAGTCATCACCAGTTCGCCTATTATTCCAAGTGAAACGACCATTACTGGGCTGAACATCCATAAGATTTAGATCAGAAATGCTATCCTTGAGAAGCAAAGCAGAAGGCTCCAATCGAGAAATTCCACCCCTTTTCTCAGACAACTCCACAATAGCGTTGAAATCCCCAGCCAGAATCCATGGGTGGAAAGGAGCCAGGCTACGAACATATCGAAGATGAGACCAAAGAAGCTGTTTACCTTGATACTCAATAGGTGCATACACATTGGAGAGGAGAATACATTCTCCAGTCACAGAGCAAGAGGCCACCAACGAAATAGCTGATCTTGAAGACAACCACCAGAGAGGGCTAATCCTCTGTGGATTCCATAAGCAAGCCACCCCCCCAGATGCGCCATGAGCTCCAACACACTGACACTCACCATACTTCCACAACTTAGGTACCATATTCACCATACTCTCCATGGAAAGCTTAGTTTCCTGAAGAAAAAGAACATCCAGAGATTGATTCCTAACCAAATCATGAACAACTTTTTGTCGGGGGCCATTGTTCAAGCCCCGCACATTCCAAGATATAACAATCATTTCTGGGTACACAAGAAGTGAGAATCCAGGGGCTTAACTGCCCCTGACTCCACAAGAGTCTCCCCAGTTGACTTAATCTTTTCTAAATCCTTTTTCCTACCCAGCTTGGGTTTCTTCTCCCCAACCCCTTTCTTTAGATCCTTTTGCAAAATACCCAAGCAAGAAGAGGAACTGGAGCTCTTTCCAACTTCCACACCAGTCTTTATAGGCAAGGGAGAACCCTCTCCCTCCTTCGTCAAAGCCTCATGCACAGGATCCGGTCCAGCTGAAACAATCAACTGTTGATCCGAGTCCATCTGCCCAGCACCCGATTCCTGCACAACCTGAATAACCTCCAAAGGAGGCCCATTCTTTCCCAAACCCAAAGCTCCTTGATCCAAGTCCATCAACCCTGGATTCACTTCCTATTGGTTGAGATCATCCAATACCTCAAACCTGTTAAAAGAAACATCATCTTGCCGCTCCCCCAAAGTCCTCTTCTGCCCCCGATTTCTGTTGCGAGCTTTGACAGGAATAAATCCATCCTTAGCCATTTCATCACCCGGAATAGACCCCTTCCCCTTATCCGCCCCAGGTGGGTTGCGAGGAGTTTGACCAGAATGGGTCCCAACTGGCTTAGCCTTAGGGCACCTACGCTGCAAGTGTCCATACTCATGACAAAATCGGCACCGAAAAGGTAAAGTTTCATAGTCTATCTGTTGCACCCATGTATATGATCCTGCACTCACCTCTACAGAATCTGGCAATGGCATGCTTAAATCAATTTCTACACAAACACGGGCAAAAGTCATTACCTTTTTAAACTGCGTCTGTTACGAAGACCCAACTGGTTTACCAAGCAGTGAAGCCACCAAATGAAGGACATCCTCACGCCAACATTCGACAGGAAACCATGGCAGACGAACCCACACTGGAACCCTACTCGGGAGTTCCTCAGTCGGATTGAAACCCGTATGCCACGGCTTCATAAACAAACCCACTTGGTTATAGAAATAGGGACCCCCCTCAAAGATCCTATTCTGATCGGCCATGCAATCAAATGAAACCATAAAGTAATTATTAGCTAGGAGTCTAATCTCCATTTCTCCTTCTGGCTACCAAGTCCTCTGAGCCCAAGATTCCAAAAATTGCAACGAGATCCTTAAACCCATAAACTTGCAGTAAAAGGAGTGTTTCGAATAATACTCAATATCATCCGCCAACAACTCCATCGGGATAACCAATTTCGGTCTCTCCTTACATCTTTCCAAACATCCATTAATTTTTGTAACTCTAGGTCCTCCAGACAGTCCAAAACTATTCATCTCCTGGTTTGAAGCAAATAGAGTATTATCAAAAACCTTTGTCCCCTGTGACGATGGTTTAGAGCCAAAGGCAAGCCGGAAATCCATCCCAGGTCTACCCCAGATGAATCCCCATGAGACAGGAATCCAAGACAAGAGCTCAAGTGGGCATGCAAGCCTTCGAGACGAGAAAGAACAGATAGCACCCTTCACAAAGCAAAGCAAATTCCCTCGGGCACCAAACCACAGCCCACCAAAATTCAAGAAAAATGGACAAAAGGTAGCTCCACCCCAAACTGAGGCACCACTCAGCATGAAAAAAAAATAGCACCGCACCAAACCCTACTCTCCTCACCCAACAAACGAAGCCCCACACGGATCTTTCCAGAAGATAGCACTTTCCTGAGAACCGACACACCAAAACTCGCCACCACACCACCCGTTGTAGAGAAATTGCCCGACCACACCAATCGGCAAGCAAAGGACTCCTCCAGCGTGCAGCAAAGGAACCTGACCCCACAAGAAAGGCCAACCAGGCCCCAACTTCGCCCCAAACACAGACAAAACCCCCCCTCCTGCGCACAGTCAATAGAGAACAAAAAGCGAGCTAGGGCACGGATGCCCTAGCTCGGCCTGCGAAGCACATATCCGCCATCATTTCAGATCAGGAGCAACAAGAGGTTGATTCCCAAACTAAGGTAACAATTCTGCAACCTCTCTCCTCTACCACTTCTTCTTCACAACAAGTGGTTACTCCTCTTGCTATCCCAACATGGTTGAAGCTCAATCTAGAAAAGAAACCAATAGTCTAGCCCCAACCCCTGAACTAGGATGATTGAGAAGGAAAGGAAAAAGAAAAAGGCTCGAGTCCTTCATTCCACAAAGTTAACAAATGCTCACCAATTATTTATTAAGATTCACCAAGATTTTACAATTTTTTTTAATAATGTGCATAGATTCTCCAGGAAAATTAATATTTTTTTCAAATAAAAGGAAAGATTCAGCAAGATTTTACACCTATGCCAAGGGGGGTGTTTCTTAAAGTTATCCCTGATAGAAATAGTTCAAACTACGACATAAAAATACCTGCAGTACTCTATTCCTACCACACATCCTACAATTTTTTTGGGAAAATATGTCTCAACCTTGCAATTATATACGATTTATTGATAGGATGTATGTTGGTATGTGTCAACTAATCATGCAAATATTGTACACTTGTAACAAGACATGGGGTTTGGGGCAATGCCCCAATTTTTTTTCACTAACACATCAAGGTTTTTTCCCACTGACACGTCAAGGATTTTTTCTTGTTGACACATCAAGATTTTTTTGTTAACACATCAAATTAAAATGACCTTGTAAAACTCTAATTCTAAAAGGTTCCAAAAATCTTGTTATAAGCGGGTGAGATTTGTGTAGAAGGGGTTGTATTCTAAGAGTCTGATAGTGGTTGAGTTATCTCTTGATCTCTGGTGGTGACACTCCTATGAGAATATTGCTCTGCAAGTATATTGTAATCTTTTGATTTTTGAATAATATTGGGTGGCTTTTGCAGTGTGAGGTTTTCTCCCGAAAGGGTTTTCCCCACATAAATCATTGTGTTGTGGTATGCATGAATTTGTGTTTATTTTTACTTAAGTTTTTGTAACTATTAAATATCTGTAAATTTTTTGTATTATTCTCCTCTCAAGGTTAGTGTAGGAAGTTATTATGCTACCTTAGCTTTCTTACAAGTGGTATCAGAGCTTAATCACCTTTGGTTTCAGTTGTGGGTTGTTGGATTTTTTGAAGTAATCCATATTTGAGTGGGAGCTTGTGCACAAGACACTTTTTGATCTTGTTATAGGAATTTTCAAATGGAAAGTTCATCAAGGAGAATAGAGGTGGAGAAATTTTTTAGAAATAATTTTGAGATGTGGAAGCTAAATATGGAGGATCTTTTGATAGATTGAGATTTGTGGAATGTTGTTGATGAGAATATTTCAATGCCTACAGATCCTACTCAAGCTACTCAATATGATGTTATGGACCATAAATCCAAGGGTCTAATCATATTGTGCTTGGTAGAATCTATTTTAATTAATGTCCATGAGGAGATCTCTCCACAAAAACTATGGAAGAAGCTTGGTGAGATGCATTAGGCCAAATCTTTAGTGAACAATATTTTCTTGAGGAAGAAGTTGTATTCCTTGAGAATGGAAGGGGGTGGATGAATCATAGACCATCTAGAAGCATTCAATATGTTGGTGACTCAATTGGCATTAGTTGGTGTCAAAATGGATGAGGAGGAGAAATGTCAGATCTTGCTTTGTTCTTTGCCTAATTTGTGGGATTCTCTTGTTATGGCTATTGGGAGTACTTCTGTTATATTGAAGATTGAAGATGTGGTGGGTTCTTTTCTTTTTGAAGAGATAAGGAGGACAATATCCATCACTACCAAGGAGGCCCTAAATGTTCGTGGAAGACCTAAGGAAAAAGGAAAGAAGAATGAGAAGCATGAAAAATCCAAGTCTAAGGGGAGATCTAAATCTCTTGGAAATTCCAAAGTTATTTGTTGGAACTACGATAAGCTTGGACATGTTCGTAAGGAATTCAAAGAAGAAAAGAAGAAGAAAAAGAAGAAATTTGATTTTGATTTCGAGTCCAAGAAGGAAGATGGTGACACATTAATTGAAGCTTTGGAAACTCATGTAGGTAATGATGCATGGTTAATTTACTCAGGTGCATCTTTTCATATGACCTTTAATAGAGATTTATTTTGTGAATATGAAGAATTTGATGTAGGTAAGGTGTACTTGGTCCATGGTTCTCATTTATACATTGTTGGTCATGGTAAAGTTAAAATCAAGTTTCCTAATGGTAGAATAAAAAGGATTAATGGTGTGTTGCATGTCCCTAGATTAGCACACAAATTTTAATCGGTGAGAAAAGTAATAGATGTGCATGTGAAAGTAGTATTTTTTGATGCCGGATGCAAGATGGTTAGAGGTGCTATGGTGATTGCTAGAGGTGTCAGATATGAGACATTGTATAAGCTTGATGCATACACTGTTGAGTGAAATAGTACATATGTGAAAAGAAAGTCTATAGAAGAAGTGAAGGTTTGACCTTTAGTAGATGGTCATGGCTTTTGGGTACCCAAGGGTGCTCTTTCTTTTGAGAAAAATTTACCTATAGAGAAAACTATGTTATGGCAATAGAGACTTAGCCACATTGGAGAAAAGGGTCTAAGGACCTTGAAAAATAAAAACCTTGTTATAGGTTTGTCTGATTGTAATCTTGAATTTGATTTTTGTGAGCATTTCATTTATGGAAAACAAAATCATGTTTAGTTTTACTCAAGTTCTCATAAATCTTGTGGTTTATTGGATCTTATTTATTCTAATGTACTATTTGGTCATGTAGATGTTCCTTTAATTGGTAAATCCACATATTATGTTTCATTTATTGATCATTATAGTAGGACATGTGTATATTTTGTAAAGAGTAAATTTGAAGTTTTCAGTCGATTTAAAGAATTTAAAGCAATGGTTGAGTTGCAAACTAGAAAGAAAATAAAATGTTTGAGGACTAATAATGGCGATGAATTTTACTCTAATGAATTTGATAGATTCTGTAAAGACTATGGTATTCATAGACAAAAGACAACTTTGTATTCTCCAAACAAAATGGAGTTGTAGAAAGAATGAACCAGACACTGATGGAGAAGGCTAGGAGTATGTTGAGTGGTGTTGGCCTAGAACAAATTTTTTGGGCTGAGGTTGTTGCCACTACCTATTACCTGATGGGTATGTGCAGGATCATGATGGGCCAAAAAGTGGTGATATGATGGGTATGTGTAGGGTATGTGGCTGACAACTTTTTTTTTACCTAAAATGATGAAAAAAAAGGGTTTTAAAGGAGATTCTCAACTTTCCACCAATATAAATTATGCTTTACTTTGAATTTAATAAATAATTATTATTCATTTTCTATTTGAATTATGACTAAAGTCCTAATTGATAGGTGATTGAAAAACATCTATAGCTTTCAAACGATTATCACATTTTTTAATCCAAAACATCGTCATATTCTATGCTTTGCATACTATAGGATTAAAAAAAGAAAAATTGAATTTCATGAAGTTTTGACCAAGTTAAGGTGGTCAGACATACAATTCTTTATATTTTTAAAAGTTGTAATAAAAAATTCATAATTAATTATTTACTTGGAAAAGAAATTAGAAAAAAATATGCATCACATTCAGACATGAGTCCTCTACTTATATCTAAAAGATTATAAAAAAATATTATCATTTTATTGTAGCTAGGGTGGTCAGACAAACACCTACTTCTTATTTTTCCCAAAAATTAAGTACTATTACATTGAAATTTCAAATTTTCACCAAATAGGTTTTTTCTTAAAATAAACCTAGTAGTTTAGAAACTACTTTCAATTTTCTATAGATTCTATTCTTACATATTTTTGAAATAATATAGATAACTTATTCAAATTTTTATGTCAATTTTCCTAACTCTGATTTTCTAAATTTTTTGCCACTTAAGGGCCTATTTTTTCCATGATGATCCTGCACATACCCTGATTAACAGGTCTCCCACATCAGCTCTTGTTGATAAGAAACCTATAGAGGCATGGTCGGGTCACAAGCCTTCATTAATACATCTTAGAGTTTTGGGTTGCGAGGCATATGCACATGTGCCAAAGAAGAAGCAAACAATGTTGGAGAAAAAGGCTATGAAATGTATTTTCATTGGATAGTTATTGTGTGAAAGGATACAAGCTTTGGAATGTTGTTGCACATAAGATAATACATATGGTAGAAGTTTTATTTTTAGAGAAACTAAGCCTTCTTCTATTACATTACAGCCAAAACAAAGTAAATAGGAAGATGTGATTCAATTTCTTTCTACACCTAAGAAAGTTGAATTGAGGGCCATGTATAGACAAGAAGTTGAGGAGAGCTCATCTAGCTCTGGGTCTTCAAAAGAGGGGGAAGAACCTCCAACTCAGCTTTTTTGTAGGTCTACAAGGCATAGACAACCACCTGAAAGGTATTCACCTGATGATTGGAGGTGTATTTTTTCTTTGAATATTAACATGGATAAACCCATATCTATAGAAGAGGCACTAGGTATGAATGATGCAGAATCTTGGAAGATTTTTATGGATGAGGAAATAGCATCTTTGGAAAAGGATGATACATGAGATCTTGTACCATTTCCTGAAGGATGAAAAACCTGTTATTGTAAATGGGTGTTTAAAAAAAATATTGGTTCAAATGGAGGTATTGAGAAGTACAAAGTGAGGTTGGTCGCTAAGGGTTAATCTCAAGTTGAGGGTGTTGATTATGGTGAGATATTTTATCCTGTTGCAAAAATGACATCCATTAGATTTTTGCTTTCTATTGCTTCTACTTATGATTTAGAGGTTGATAAAATGGTTGTGAAAAGTACTTTCCTTCATGGTTATTTGGAGGAGGATATTTATATGACATAGCTAGAGCACCACATGGTGAAAGGTAAAAGTAAGTTGGTTTGCAAATTGAAGAAATATTTGTATGGCTTAAAATAGAGTCTTAGGATATGGTACTAGAAGTTTGATACATATGTGTTGAGTTTGGGATTTGAGCATTCTAAATCAAATCATTGTGTTTATTATAAAACTGATAGTGATCATTTCATGTTTATTGTATTATATGTTGATGATATGTTATTTATTGGTAGAGGGAAAGGTATGATTTTAGAACTAAAATCTCAACTTGCTACTAAATTTGAAATGAAAGATCTTGGTGTAGATAAACACATTCTTGGAATGGAAATTAAAAGAGATGGAGTGAATAGAAAGCTATGGCTTGGCCAAAGAAATTATGTCAACTCAATTTTACAAAGGTTTGATATGTAGGATTATAGACCATTGTGTGTTCCTATTTCTGTTGGAACAAAAATATCTATTTTAGATTGTCTAACATCTCCATCAGAGATGGAATACATGAGAAAAGCTCCTTACTAGAGTGCAGTTGGAAGTATGATGCATTCTATGGTTTGTGCTAGACCAGACATTGCTCAAACAATGAGAGTTCTTTACAAATATATGTCTAACCTTGGTAGAGTTCATTGGGATGCAGTTAAAAGAGTCTTTAGATATTTGTTCGGTACCTTAGATTATTCCTTATGTTATCATATGACTTAATATGACTGAAGATGAGATTTCCCTTGATATTCATGGTTATGTGGATTCAAACTGGGTAGGTGATGTTGATAGTAGAAGATCCACCAATGCTTATGTGTTTACTTTATTGGTGGTGCAATTAGTTGGATGAGTAAGTAATAGGCTATGGTTGCTTTTTCCACTACTGAAGTAGAGTATATGGCATCTACTCATGCTTGTAAAGAAGCCATTTTTCTTAAGAGACTATGTTCAGATATTGGAATAAAATAAGGCGCAACATGACAATTTATTGCGACAGTTAGAGTGTGATATGTCTAGCCAAGAACCCAATGTTTTATGCTAGGACCAATCAAATTGTTGTACAACATCATTTTGTTAGAGATATGGTCGAAGATGGCAGGGTGAAGCTGGTTAAGGTAGAGACTTTGATGAATGTTGTTGATTCTTTAACTAATCCTGTGAGCATAGAGAAGTTCAAATGGTGTTTAGAGACTACGGGTCTTTCAACCCCTAGCAATTAGAGATGATGATGACCACCTTCTATTGTCCTTGCAAGGTGTTCAAAAAGTGGGAGATTTGTTGGGAAAATATGTCTCAACCTTGCAATTATATATGATTTATTGATAGGATGTACATGTTGATATGTGGTGACTGATCATGCAAATATTGTACACTCGTAACAAGACGTGGGGTTCAAGGCAACACCCCAATTTTTTTTTTCTAACACATCAAGGTTTTTTCCCACTGACATGTCAAGGATTTTTCTCACTAACAAATCAAGTTTTTTTTGTTAACACATCAAATAAAAAATGACCTTGTAAAACCCTAATTATAGAAGTTTCCAAAAAGCTTGTTATAAGTAGGTGGCATGTATGTAGACGGGGGTGTATTCTAAGAGTCTAATAGTGGTTGGGTTGTCTCTTGATCTTTGGTGGTGATACTCCTATGAGAAGCTTTCTCTGCAAGTATATTGTAATATTTTGATTTCTAAATAATATATTGGATGGATTTTGGAGTGTTGGGTTTTTCTCTCGAAAGGGTTTTCCCCATGTAAATTGAATTGTGTTGTGATATGCATGATATTTGTGTTTATTTATGTTTAATATGCATGATATTTGTGTTTATTTGTGTTTAAGTTTTTTGTAATTGTTAAAGATTTGTAAACTTTTTGCATTATTCTCCTCTCAAGGTTAGTGTAGGAAGTTATTCCACTACCTTAGCTTCCTTACAAAAATGACCAATAATTTTACACCATTTCAATTATTTTATGGAAATTATGCAATAGTTCCCTTGAACTTTATAGTTCCTAATCTATGTATTGTACTCACTTTTTGGTTGGATGATGATGAGTCTTAGCAAAAAGTATTGAAGAACTAGAAAAATTAGACAACAATAGGAACATAGCCTTGTACAATCAACAATTACAAAGGAAAAGATAGAAGGCCTTGCATGATAGAAACCTCTGCACTAAGACTTTTTAAATAAGGGATCTAATCTTGTACTATATGATAGTAAATTTAAAAATAAGGGAAATTTAAAGGTGAGGTGGTTAGGACCATACTATATATACATGAAATTATAGAATCAGGTGTAGTAAGATTAAGAAAATTGGATGGTAACTGCACAATACGATATGTCAATAGCACAAGACTTAAAAAATACCACCAACCAGGAGGATGAAAGTCATAAATTCTAAAAAAGAAGCACGTGTATATTGAAAATTATAGATCAATAAATAATAAAATTAAACTATTAATGGTCCAAGGTTGTAAATAGATAAAAAAACCTATGAAACCCAATGATAAATTGACATAAATGCTTCTAGCCTACACCAAATCTATTTAAACTCCCTCACAACTACACTACACTCACTTTGCATTCAAACCCTCTAAGTAAAAAAATAAAATCTAAGCTCTGATATTCATGCATATACTTTCATAACAATAGCAAACCCAACCTTGGTTAATGTAATTGAGAAGCCATGACCCACATACAATAAATAAACATTCAAGGTAATGGAGGTCAACAAGGATAGATAATTCTCGAGTATCCCCATAGATGTAGTCTACCTAGAGGATGTACAAAAATACATCCATGAGCCAATAGTAGAGATTGATCACACAAAATTTGAGGGGCTTAGGAAAACACTCCTCACCCAAGACCAAGTTATATACAAACCTCACTATTAGGAGGCAGGGAAAAATAATCTTGATATCTAGAAGGATTTCCTATATTTATGTGATGAGCATGATTAGGTATGACTAGTTCTCATCAAGGTCTGTTATGAGTTCATATACTGTGACAAACCCTATTGGATAACAAGAGAAGCAATTCACATGTGGTAATAGGATTGAGTATGGTTGGGAGGTACTAGTAAAGAAAGAAGTTAATAATGATATAGTGACCACACTTATCGTTGCAACACTAGATGGGCATAGTCTAGGTGTTTGGGAAATCACAAACCTTGTGGTGCACAATATGAAACAATGGCAATATCATACAAAATATATTGCACCAATAGGGAGGACTCCACAATAGCAATGGAAATCCATACCACATATCAAATGATGGTGGAGGGAAATGATTTTGATCTCTACAAGATCATGAGGGAGAAACTCATGGAAAATATGTAGAACATTAAAACATCCTAGTATAAATTCCAATATGACACATTATTAATATGCCTAGTATTCTACTTCTTGAACAAGCTTCCTATGTTCAATGGAAAAGTATGGAAAACAAGCCTTCTAGTAGAAACTCAGATCAAAATTCACAACTGAGAATCTAGGTCTACCATGTAAACCTAGGATTGAAATGGTTGGTGTTGGGTATTGATGTGGATGATATTTTCTTATGTTTCATTAAGATGGAGATTAACAAGGTGAGTATATTGACTTTCAACCATGAAGGTGGGCCAATCAAACTTGAACCTCCATCCTATTAAAGGATTAGGATGATTTTGAATATATTTTCCACAGTTAAAATAATTAAAATATGCGACCAAATATGAAAAATGCAAGATCCTAATAATGCAAAAACTAAAACAATAACTTGTAGGAAGATCTAGAAAGTGCAGAGATCTATCTACCTATCACCGAAGTTGGATTTGATCACTGCAGCAAGAATGGCTCACCCTTGGGTAAATGGGTCTTTGTATGACACTTCTACTATGTTTTTTGGGTCCTCTAATGACAGATCCGAGCTTTTGAATTCTAGATGTAGAGTTGTCAAAACATTGTGTGATAATTCTATAAGTGAGTTTCTATTTATTGACAAGATGTAAGGCTTCAAATGCAACAATGAAAAATTAGTCTTCAAGCTTCCCTCAATCCTTGTCAAACATAAAACCTTCACATTCAAAGAGAGGGGAAATTTTAGGCCATTTAGGGGCTTGCCTTGGTCAAACCCCGTGTAAGTGTTTTCACTTCCACAATGGAAATTTCAATGATAGAATGATAATGAATAGGAAGGAACAATGAAATCACAAAGTGCTACAACTCACCACCCTTCAACGGCTTCCTTGAAGGATTGAAGTCATACACATCACCTCAAGTTCTTGGATCTTGCTTGCTAAATTTGCTTGAATGCTTTGGAGACCTAAAAAGTATTAGCCTTCACAAAATAATCATAACATGAAGACACATAAACTCACATAAGATTTTAAATGATGTTAAGATCTTGAATTGTTGCAATAAAGCTCTAAAATGTTGCTCTTGACTTGCTTGATAGTGCTCTTGATAGTAATTGCTCCAATGATTTCCTAGATACATTGAAATGATGCAATAACTAGGTATTTATAGGCATTTCTCTAATTTCCCTAGAATTAAATCTTGTTAGCTGATATTTGAAATTTGAAATTTGAATGTTAAGATGGCCACTCCAACATGTCCAAAATTGGTCCTTGGTAGAATAGGGAGAACCATTTTCCCTTGGGTGAATGGATCATGTCCCTATTCTCCAAGACATTAAGTGTCGGGAGTAGATTAATAGTTGGATGCATTTGTTCAATTCTTGCAATTTCTCAAAAAGTGGTACAAATGGGCAATAAAATGCATAATTTAGGAAATTAGGGAGCCAATTAGGCTCAATAATTTAGGGGGAGAAAAACCTAGTGTAAAATTATCAAGGGTGACAATTTATTATGCTACACAAGCATATACTGTCATACTAGGGATTCTTCAAAATCCTCCAACAACTATAGGCCAAGGAGTATCTACCATATGAATCTATCAAGAAATATCAACACCATCACTTTCCTACTAGATAATGAATATACATACATGGAGGTAGTAGAGCCCTGAATAGATTGGATTCCTAAGCTCCCCTATGAGATATCCCAAAAAGAAGTAAACACTCTTGTTGCCAACATCCTCAACAAGTCAAAAGATCCAAATGCAAATCAATTTGGCACATATAAAGAGATTATAGATCAAATCCATAAGAAAAATACATAGGGAAAGTTTAAGAAAAATAAAGAACTGCAAAAATAATGGGGCATCTCATGAAAGAAAATAACACAACTATCCTCTTTCACACAAACATAGGAAATCCACACACCAAACACAAGAAGGTTAGGAATATAATTGTATGAGACCACAAGAACATAATCTAAGGGTCCCACATTTCCTCATAGGATGTAACTGTTGATGCGTGTTTTTGCACACTTTCTCAAAACAGGCAGCACATGAATGTACTACCTCTCTTGAAAGGAAATTTCCCACGGCAAGGTGTTGAAAATCTCCCCAAGGTCTCTCGGGTGTCAGGTCATGACTTGCATGGAATTCCTCAGTTGATTTTAATGTGATTTTGTTGGTAATCACAGGGCGGACTTACGTAGCTGGATGCGAGGTGGATCTTCAAATCAGAAGTTTCTCAGATAGAAGTCATATTTCAATTGGTTGTAGGTTTGAACAGTGGTCTAAAACTTCAATGTTTCTTCAAATTTGGATTTAGAATGTGAAATGAACCTTAGTACAGGTTGTTTCTAAGAGAAAGGAAAAACAAGTGGGGAGGATAGAAAGTTCCTGGACTTGCAACTAACTGTGAACAGTGATA
The DNA here is from genome assembly GCA_007258455.2 of Sequoia sempervirens. Lineage (NCBI taxonomy): Eukaryota > Viridiplantae > Streptophyta > Pinopsida > Cupressales > Cupressaceae > Sequoia > Sequoia sempervirens. The sequence goes on from VDFB02353493.1 coordinate 45,830,465, forward strand.
ATGGAGTTCTTGCAATGGACAGCTTCCTGGAAACAATATTCCACTTAACTAGAAATCTCACAGTCTCATGGAATTTGTGCTATCTTCTAAGGCCTGCAAATGTTTCGTCTTTCATTCACCATACACATACATGAACAAAGATGAAAATGTGGAGAATCTTTGATTTTAAGCACAGACTAACTTTACACAACTATCTACCATCAGCAAACAACAAAAAGTATGGACTAAGAAGGCATCTACACCACAGGAATTTTCACAACCACAGAAATTTTTTTCTAAAATCTATCAAAGCAAGAATACAACTAACTAGAACAGAAATATGAATCTAAGTCAAGCATCTAATAATGGAGGTTGAATCAAGTGACATGTAAAAAACTCAGAAAATGCACCAAGTCAATGTATTTTCATTATAAATTTCTGCAGCATGTCTTTACAACAACTCAACTCTCTTTGCAAATGAGAGGAAAGCCCTATTTATAGTGCCCAAAAAGTCAAATGAATGGCTAGGATTAATTTTCATTGTGTGGCCAAGATTCATTACAAAATAGGGTTTCACCAACCCTCAATATTTTACAATTTAAAATTACATTTTGTCACTTCCCTATTTTGTCATCTAGTGACGGCACTGAAGCATTTTGTCTTTTGCTAATTGTTGTTTTACTGTAGCTACTCTTTGGGGAGTTCTTCACTTCCAAGAGGGTTGTCCTCTTGTTTCTTTGAAGCTATATATTCTATGAACTTCAGAATGACTAGCTGGAGCTTGTCCACCTCAATAATCTCATACCGCAGCATTTGGTAGCTCCATTCCTTTGCATTATCTTCTAGCTTCTTCCAGTCCTCATTGTACTTTGTACATTGATAACTGAACAGCTCTGATTGAGCGAAGCCACAGGCAGCGAAACTGATGAACTCCACTGTTATTTTGCTAGACATCCTATCCTCCATCTTTTTTTGAAAGTAGGGTTTTACCTTGTCTGGATCCATCTACACTATAGGCATGTCGTACTCTTTCATTAGTTTGAGGTATCGAGAAAATTCTACCCTAATTTCCTTGATCCATTTGATATCCGGATCCACCTTACTCATTATTTTCTCTAACCTTTCCTTCCTATTGTCAAAGTCCCGCTGCCACACATCCATTAACCAGTGATCGTCCTTGTTGAACACAAGCTCCTTTTCCCATGTGGCTTTTGGCAACTAAAGGATAGCCTCAATCTTGGAAAGTGTGGAATTGTATGCTACGGGGAAGCTGGTGCAAAGCTTCTATGTGCTTTCCAAATATTGTTGCAGGTCCAAGAACTTGTTGGTTTTTCACAAAACCCAGATAATTCCCATGTTTCTGACGTACAAGACTTGTCAAAACCAACCCTTCATAGTCTTTTCCAAGTTCTTCCTTCTCTCCATCTTATCGATTTTTTCTTTGGACAACAGTTTGGGTGTGCCTATGGACGTGGTAGGTAGGTCATCCATCGAAGACCATTGTTGGATATAATCTGTTAAGCAGTCACCTATGCTTTGAGCTCATCTTTCAAAATCTTGTCCTATTTTATCAAATGTATTACCATGGCCAACAACTCCTCAAGATTTCCTACCTTCTGCTCTTTGGTGGCGGTTCCTAGATCCAAGGTGGAGATGTTGTAGGCTATCCCCTCCTGATCTAAAATAGGCATGGCTATTTGCACAGCTCGAGATCCAGAGGCATCCATCATTACCCTGGATTTGATCTTAGGCTTTTCTCTTTCCTAGTTGTAACCTGTGCTTGGGCCAAGATGGCCTCCAACTTTACTCTTGGGTCCCTTGGAACGAGAGTTTTCTTCTCAAGCTGTCTTTCAAGCCACTTAGGCATAGTGGCCTTTTCTTTAGGCAATTCATGATCACCTTCACCTTCCTTGGTTGAGACTTCAATTTCCTCACCCTTGGGGGCCCCTTTTTCCCTTTTAGCAATATCTACTTCTTCATCAGAGTCTTGGATGAACACAAGGCACTTGATAGGAAGCTTGGTAGACAATAGCTGTCGGGGACATTCTTTCTTCTCTATCTCCTTGGTTTGCTCGCCCTCAGGCTTGGGTTCCTAGGTTTTTTCAATTTCGATGCTCTTGACAGCTTGAGCCTCACCCTTCGATTCATCTTTCCTTAGACTATCTTCTTGTTGGTGTCCATTTCCTCCAAGGGGTGATCTTTTTGCTTCCTTTTCACCCTTCAGTTGTTGGGCCATTTCCTCTTCAAGATACTCATCGAAAGTCCACAAGATGATCTTACCTCTAGCATCATCCTCCTCATCCCCACTTTTTGAGGAACTAGTTCCCTCCTCCTCGTAAGCCACCTTGTCAATCGTTCGGTGCTCATACTCTGGGTGCTTGTGGTATTCATCATCCTCCTCTTCAAATGGCTTCAAGGCCTTTTTCTCTTGCTTCTCCCATTCCTCAAAAATTAGCATGGTGGCTTCCATAGCTGGTGGCCTTGTCGGAGGTAGTGAAGGTTTGGCAGTAGTGAGGACCTGTGCTAGGGCTGCTTGAAGAGTAGGATCCATAAGGATCTCTAAGAGCTTGGAGGGGATATTTTGCATATGCTTGGAGAAGGCCTCAAGGAAAGTGGATGCGGGTATAGGTGTTGTTACCGTGGCTAAAGGGAGTGATGTGGTGGGTGACATAGGAGCGGAGGAAGGGGGAGCAGTTATGGTAGAGGACGAGTCAATTACTATCACAGACTCAGCCGGAGATGAAGGGGCGAGATGGACAAAGATGTCCATTGCCGGCGGGGATGTGGTGATCATAGCTAGAGAAGTAGGTGTTATGGCAGTCAGGGCAGGGAGAAACAAGAGGGGTTCTAATTGATCTGTACCCTTTGCTTCTTCCTCTTGGGTTAAGGGTTGTTTTGCGGTGCCCCTTGTTGGCTTAAGTCTTTTGGAGGGTGAGCCCCCCGTTTCTTTCCTTGTATAGACCTTGGGGTTGGGAGACTGTTTTGTTTCCGTCTCCTTCCTTTTCTTAGACCTGGTGACTGGAGGAGACTTGGACGTCCCGTCAATTGAAGTGGTGGTAGCGGCATCCTCTATGGCACTTGGCTCACTCTTGAGCCCTTCATATGTCAAAATTTCCTCCTGTTGTTTCAGTCGGGCCACTTGTCTATCAATCCATTCTTTGGTTCGGGCCAAGATGGGCTTGGTTATAATGTCAAGGTCATCAACCTCCTATTCATCCCAATCTATTGTTGGTAATGACAAGTTGGCAACTACAAGATATCTGGGATCCATCAGGTTGCTTTCATCTTCTTCAACTTGGTCTGCTATGGGGAACGACTGCACCTTTGTTATAAAATAAGTAGTCATCCACATATAGTGCCTTGCCCATACTTCCTTGTCATCTTGATAATCTTCTTAGAAATCCTCAATATGGTGAAGATGGGTGTACCCCAACCCTAGTGCCTTCCTTACATGTCTGTATCGGTTTGCTCAGGGGCAAGCAGTATGCAGGTGAAAATGATAATCTTTCAGCTCCTTTTTAGAATTCCTTACACATTGGGAGGTTTGTAATTTGTACATTCCTTGGTCGAAAGTCAAAGGAGAGGAGATCCCTACCAAGTGTTTGCTGGTGAGGACCAACTGTATGTGTTGAAGCTATGGAGAAAGATCTAGTAGGATGATCCGGTCATTGGGGTACCAAGGCAGCTTATTTGGCCTTTCCATGAAGCCCTGGGTGTGGATGTACGTAAATTTTGGATATTGGCTGTAGAGGAAGGCATATTGCTTCAGGAAGGCCCGAACACTGTGAGAGACCCTTGTATCAAAATCTCCAACAATTATTCTAATGATATGGCCAATGAAGGCGTCATTGACCTTGCAATACTCCCTTTTAAAATTCTGGTATTTGAGTTGGGGATACCTGTCATAGGGTTTCAGTTTTCGGCCCTATTCTTCATCGGGTGCCACGAACAACCCATTGTATTGCCTCTGATCTGCCAAGGAGTAGATGAGGTATGAATTCATATAGAATTTGGAGCTTTTCTTCACATTGAGGAACTGCTCGTGGAAGCAATCACTTATTAATCCTCCCTAATAGAACGAGGACTTGGTGGTGACGTCCTCATCTCCTCGAAGGATCTGTTCAACAAAGTAAACCATCCACCCCTGAAAGAAGGCTACAGTAGGGAGGCCCATAACCCTACTCAGCATTGTGACCAAATCGTGGTAGTCTTCATAAAAATTGCTGCGGAAGAGTTCGTTAGGAACCTTTGTGGTGCTACCCTGCTTTTCCTTAAGCCAATGCTGATTTATTAACTTTTTGCAGCTTGTCGGGTTATCATTCCATGCTGCCTGACACTCCTCAATAGTAGGTGTCTCCATTTCGACAAAGGTGGGAATATGAAAGGTCTTTGTGATCCCTTCAGCCAACATATCGGTGAGAATGTTGCCATCCCTGTCAAAAAATTTCTTTTATCTAGTTGGTATGCCTGTCGATAGGCCATGACGAGCTTGGGGGCTACAAGAGATGGAGGAAAGCCTGCTACTTTTGCTATTCCACTTTGTCTGGTAAGCCTTGCATTTTTGGTCATTGGGTTGACCCTGACCCTTTGTTTGAACTCATCAATATCGACATGGCCGATATTGGTGTCGGTGATTTCTCTCCAATCTGTGGCAACCTTTGAGTGCAAGGGTTCCCCCTGGAATTGGTATTTCATTTGGTCCTTGTCCTCTTTTCCTCGAGGAGTCTTGCCTGAATTCTTTCCTTTGTCCTTTTCTAGAGCTGCCCCCGAATGTCCTGCACCTGATTCCATATATCCTACAAGTAATGGCACAGTCAGTGCAATTGATCACGAAAGTCTTCATGTTAGTCGAAATCCCATGGATGAAATTAATTCTAAATAATCTATCATTCATAAAATGATACTTTTATCTCCTGATGTCATTGGTCTTTTAATTAAGATCTTTTGGACAGTCCAGGCCCGGAGGGCCAGACTTCCTTGGCAGGAATACTGCATAGAAAGGCAAACAGGGTGGAGTGCTCTGGGAGATCTTTCCCGACTGAATTTTGATTGTTCAAAGGGAGCGTAACGAAGAGGGCCAAAATTAAGCACATGGGTCAAGATCATATTCCAAATTTGAGGTTGACTTAGGAGCATCTAGAGGTAGAAGGCCAGAAAGCCATCCAGGGTTGGCCGGTTGGAATGTCTGAGCAAGAAAGGAGTTCTGGGGGAGGAGTTCCAAGGTCCGGGACCTAGAGGGTCCAAGGGCGATTGCATGGTTTTCAGTTTTGCAGTTAAAAGTCCTCGGGGCCAAGCGAGCGGGATGTTGTCATGCCCTCACCATCCGGGACGGCGATTGTCGGGAGGAATTCTGGGGGGTCGGGCCCGAAAGGGGAAAAATACATCAATTCATTTTCAGTTTCAATCGAGCAGATGGACTTCACCTGCAGATACCCGATCGATGAGACATCAATCATTAGAATGAAGTCATGGTGAACGTTTCATGTCTCACCGATCGGCTCATGAGTGAATACTTCGGCCAAAAAAATAGTACTTGGCAAGTGGTCTTTGCAAAATGTTTTGGTCTTGCCGACTGGCGCTAGGAAGATGGCACATCAGCAAGAGATTTGTGTCTTCGAAGGGATGTCTTGCCAACTTCCTTGGGTCTCGCCGACTAAGCACGTCAGCAGGAGTTTTGCATTTTCGGAGAGATGTCTTGCCAACTTCCTCGAGTCTCACCAACTAAGCATGTCGGCAGGAGTTTTGTGTTTTCGGAGAGATGTCTTGCCGACTTCCTCGGGTCTCGCCGACTAAGCATGTTGACAAGAGTTTTGCATTTTTAGAGAGATGTCTTGTCGACTTCCTTGGGTCTTGCTGACTAAAAAAAGGGAGGACCAGACCTGGCATCAGTGTCGGACATTGGATTTTGACTTCGCGTTCTCACGGCGACGAGACGCCCGGAGCCCGAGGGCCAAAAAGATGAACATGATTCTCCGTTTGGCAGGGGAGAGGGGATGGAGTCCTGGATAGCTGAGCCCAACACGGATGAAGCCATTTGAAGTTGAATTGTGAGCTCCTAGTGGCGATTGGAGAGTTGGGGTCCGGGGGGTGGAAGGCCGCCGAGGTTTTTCTATTTGAGATATATCTTGTAGACGGTCGACTAAGGGGGCCTCGAAGCCCAGAGGGTGGAGCTCTGGAAAAGGTTTGAATTTAGGGGTGGCAGAATCCGAACAGAGTTCTGAAGGGCAGGATTCGACAATGATGAGGTTAACGAGGTTAATCAGTTGGAAAACTGCGCAAAAATAGATCATTCGAGACCTGGAGGGTGCTTAGGATATGTTGAATGTGGATGGCGAAAGGAAAAGCAAGCCCCAAGGCATAGGTGGATGGGACAACTTTTTCGTTTAACAAGGTGGAATCCCCACGAACTTCCATACACGAAAGTCTGGCGGCTCAGACCTGAAGAATAAAGATGGTGGTCAAAATTTGCGATTTTTAGTTTTCAACCTCAACGGTAAAGGGACGACGGCGATCCAAGGATCCAGGTTCGAGGGGTCAAATAGCCAATGTTCATTGTTTCTTTGCTTTTGATCGCCAAGAGAAGACCTGGGCCTAGATGGCATAAATGCCCCTGAGCGAAGAATAGCCGCGAGCGGATGAATCTCCAGATCGATCACGAGGTTGCTACATAGGGCTTTCTCAAATTTGAGGATGTGGGTTTTGTTTGTTGAGTCATTTTTTATTATTCACATGTCCTTTTAGTAATTTTTGTTCATTTTAAGCCTTGAAAATCATGAAAAAATTGCTTGGGAGGGTAAATGGTAAACCTACCTCAGACACTCAATGTGGTAAGGGGTGAAATCGACTAGCGATCGACAAGTGAAGCCAATGGGTGTGAGGGCGACGATCTACGAAGACGGGGATCCTCTCTGGAAAGAACCTTGACCTCCCTCTGCAACACTAACAAGTGAGAATGATAGGCTTGAGCAGGATATTTATACCCCAACTGCCATTAATGGTTGTATTAAATGCAAGTACGATGACCAATTAAGTTGGTGGATTTTGAACTCGCGGATGGTGGTAGGAGATTCAGGGCTCGGAGGCCGGAAGGACGTGAGGCCGTAGCTATCTGCAAAAAAAATCTGCCTGGAAATCACTGGCGGCAAAAGGAAAGTCGAGGCCTGGAGGATAGAAGTCTATAGTGAGTTTTCTGTCAGGAACAGCGAAAACCATGCCGAACTCCAGGAACAGAAGACTGGAGAATCAGGCCCGGAGGGTATGAAGGCATCCAAAAACTTTGCAAAATTCAATGGACAGAGATCACGATGTTGGGACCTGGGAATCAGAAAGATGGAAGCCGTTCACCATATGGAACAACGGACATGAAGGGGAAACCCGGCAAGGGAAACCTGAAGGGGCGGGCCTGGCAGGGCTCGAGGCCACTCGCAAAGGAAAACTTGCCAGGGAGACCCCACAAGAAACTAGGACCTGACAAAATTAAAGGGGAGAAGTATGGTCAACTTATTAAAGAGACTTTGGAGGTGTACTGACCACCTGGGATGCCAAAATGGGGCACGCAAAATGAGGCGGTGGAAAAAATGACCTAGCAGGGAAAAAGAAAAAGAGGGTCCCCATTTTTTAACAGAACGTGTGTGCTTAGGGCACAACAAATGGTGACTCTACTGGGGAACGCTCCTGAGCGTTCTAGGGATAAACATTTGTCCAGGACCCAGAATCTCTGGTTTCACAGACCAAGAGCGGACTTCCAAAAGTGAACTAGGAGAACAAGATCCTTACTTGGGTCAGTCTACAAGACATCTCAAAAGTGTGTGCAGTGAATTTATTCCTTTCTCCGGGATGGTGACTAAGGGTTGCTAATCCAACCGAGCAAGCTACATAAATCGCCTAACACCAAAAGTAACCTAGACATTGCCCCGCTGCTAGTCAGGGGTCCATAGCCCCGACGGAGTTGTCACTACAATCCAATAGATATTTCTCTACTGTCGGTCAGGTGTCCATAGCCCTGATAGAGTTACCCGCACACCCATACGGTCGCTTATTTTCAGAATTCCTTTTCTCTTTTGTTTTGATATTTCTTTCAATGTTCATTTTCAGATAAATCTTTTGCTCGATCGGGTAAGCACCGAAGCCTACAATGGGTTGTTGGATCTCAGTTGTGATCATATGGTTTGTCCTTGATGACAAAATCCCTTTCTATTGATTATACTTGTTGAAATTTTCAGATTGGTTTCTCATGCTTTATCTTGATACAGTTGTGTCTATATGGTTTACATGTCTTGGCATTCAGTGGACAGTTTATATGGTTTGTCCTTGATGAAAAAATCCCTTTCTGTCGATTCTACTTGTTAAAAGTTTCAGATTGGTTTCTCATGCTTTATCTTGATATAGTTGTGTCTATATGGTTTACATGTCTTGGCATTCAGTGGACAGTTTACATTCAGAATTTTAATATCTTATGGTACTGTTCAGTTTGAGCTTCATGCAGTCTCAGGTTATCTTTGTGTACATTGTTTCGGTGACAGAAAAAGAACATATCAGTGTGAGAATGGCAGGGTCTCCCCGATCCATATTGTTTTTCTACTTGTATAAGTTTGTTTTGCCTATCGACAAGACTTATTTGATGTCAAACCGATCAGAGATTAAATGGAAACACATTGGCAAGAGTTTAAGGTGTCGGTCTGAGGTCACAGCGAAATTGTTATGTCTCATCGACCATATGCATGTGGACGTCTATCAGTGAAACATTCACATGGTTTCAGTGACCGAGGATGAGCTTATCGGCAAGAGTTTTGTTATCGGGGTATTGTCTCATCGAACTTGAAATGTCTCCCCGACTAGTGCATATGGAGGTTCATCGGCAAAGCTGGGCGGTATCAGAATAGGTCTCAACGAAGTGGTTTTGTCTTGACAACATCACATATGGGGTTTCACTTCGGCCAAACATAATGTATTTGGTATATTGTCTCACTAAAGATTTTTTGTCTCACCGATGGAATACAAATGGTCTCTTTCGGTATGAGAATTGAATTCTCTTGGCGATCTATGTGAATTCAGGGTGTTTCGGTATGACATAAAACAATCTACAAGATGTCTCCCCGATAGTTTGAAGTTACAATGACATATATAGGATGGATGGACTTGTCGGCAAGAAAAACCATGTGTCTCGGCAACCAATGTGTATCAAGTGGGCTTTCGGTATAAAAAAGTATATCTATATGAGGTCTCCCTGAGAGTGATATGTCACAGCGACAGGAATGATCACGTGGGATTTTGATAAGACACAGGATGCTCTACAAGAAGCCACCCCGACTATGCATTGTCTTTTGAAGGCAGATGAAAGGATGTCTTTCGGCAAAACAAAGCATCATCTACGAAACGTCTCCCCGACAGCAAATGTCACAGCAACAAATAGAGGGACGACTGACGGCGATAAAGTTGGCTTTGACATAGGTATTGAATTGTCTCAGCGACACACAAGTGAATGAAGACTTTCAAAAAGACATGGTGTGCTCTACAGGAGGTCTCCCCGATATCATAATGTTATAGTGAAGCACATAAGACAAAAGGTTTATGTCGGTGAGAGAACATTAATGTCTTGGTGATCTATTGTGAGCTCAGGGCTTTTGGCAAAACAAAGTGAATTCTCTATAAGTTCTACCCAATAACGAAGGGTCACAGGGAAACAGAAGGAACCAAAGTATGATTAACGATTGAATTGCCTTCGGCATAACTGGTGGATGTCTCAGCGACTGTTTCACTATGAATAACATAAATGTGATCTCAGGGAAACATAAAGATCTTTGATATGCTTTCTCCCCAATGGTAGAATGGCTTGGAAACACACAAGGACAAAAGGAAACATAGCTCGCATAAGGTCATAGCGAATCACAAAGAACATGTGGCCACTGTTGTCTCAGCGAATGATTAACGAAGACTCATACACTGTGGCCAGCATGGATTTTTCTAAGTATAGTTGCATGCGACATCTTTGGTTGGCATCGAATCTCTGGAAAAATAATCTCTAAGGATTTAGAGGTTATGATTTTCTGTTAGTGGGCAGTCATGGCTTTGATGAAAATCTTTTAGTTACAATTTGAAATCTCCTGATTCAGCACAGAATTTAAAGCTCTTTGGATAGGCGTTACTCTTATTTTTACCATCATCCACAAATCATCAGTATTCTGCTTCACATTCTAAAATTAGCAAGAGAGTTTTAGAATCTTGTGAAAAATGATTTTTGCAGATTTCTTCATTGACAGACATACTTGAAGTGTATATAAATACCAGTGTTGAAAATAGTGAAGGTGCTGCTGGCCAGTAATTCTGAGAGATAGTTATTTTGGCCATATCAAGAGATGTATTGGAAAACTCGGTAATACAAGAGTTGGATTCTTAGGGTATTAAGGAGATAAGAGTGTTGAGTTTCTTGAGCTTACTTGAAAATAGAGTGATCCTTTGATATTATTATTGTAATTTTTAAATCTGAGTAAGGGGTTGGTGCTCCTTGAGATTGGTGTCTCTAAATGAGGGGTTGGTGCTCCTTGAGTTGGTGCTCATAAATTAGCCTATAAGGAATTTTTAACAGTGGTTTTTGAAGATTAAGCCAGCAAGGCAGTTTAGGAGTGGTTTTTCTACCCTAAGAGGGTTTTCCACTCGGCAAATCTTTTGTCTCTTTGTTCTTCTGTGTGCTCACTGCTTTTCTATGTAGTTTTTGTTTCTATTTACTGTTGGGATTATTATTGTTCTCAATTCTGTTTAAGAATGATTACATTCAACTCATGAATGCATTAATCAAAGTAATATTGAGATCAAATTTGAGCTATGGTTTGGCAAATGCAAGATATCTCACTCAAATCATATTTTCATAAGCTATCTAATAGACTGAGTTAATGTTGTCATATCTTTGTGCTTTCAAAAGTGATTACTTTACTCTATTGTTGAAGAAAAGGAAATCAGAATCAAAAATCTTGGTCGAAGTTGAAAAAGTTTAGACACTGATTCACCCCCCCTCTCAGTGTCTGTCCATAACTCCAACAATTGGTATCAGAGCGTAGGGTCCTCTAATAGGTCTAAACCACCTAGGATTGTTCCTGGTTTCTTGGAGTACTTTGGTTAATATGGGAAAGAATAGAAGGAATAAGGGAAAAAGATGTTCTCAACAAAATGCTATTCATCATGTTCAACCTGAATCTAGTATAAGGAATAATGAGGAAGATTTCATAAACAGTAGATCTGAAATGGTAGAGTATCCTAGATCTAGAACTCCTCAATTAGAAGGAACAAACTTTATTATATGGAAAAATAGGATGGAAACATACTTACTTTCTTTAGGATCTGAAGTGTGGGCAACAGTTGAAAAGGGTTGTACTACATCTGCAACATCTCCTTCCTCTCTTGAAGAGAAGAAAGCACTTGAATTCAATACTAGAGCTATAAATGCTATTTTTAATAACTTGCAAAATAAACTCATTACAAAAGTCATTCATTACAGTAGTGCTAAGGATGTTTGGGACAAGTTAACTGAAATGAATCAGAATAGTGAGTTACAAGAGGAGATATCTTTGGATACTGAAATAAGTTGTGAAAAATTTGAGATTGAAGAAGGTGTAAACCTTCATAGTTATGAAAAGAAGTACAAGGAGATCATTAATGAATATTTAAATGATCAAGAAACTTGTGTTAAAGTATATCAATCTTTGGGTGAAGTTAACTCTAAATAGGAATATGATGAATTATAAAGTGAGGTTGATTTGGAAGGTGAACTCCTATGTGCCTTAGATACTATTAAGCAGCTTAGAAAACAAAACCAGTTTTTAACAAGACAGCTTCAGCAAGAAGATCATTTGGTAGTCAAGTTAAAAGACAAGGATGAATTGTGTAATAAACTAGAAAATGAGATTGATTCTTTAAAGAAATGTTCAGATAATGATTCCTTGTTAAAAGAACTAACTCTTAAGGATGATATGATTATAAGTCAAAAAATTGAAATTGAAGAATAAGAGGATTGCAGATGTTGTGAGTTCTGATTTGGAGATTAAAAATATTGTTTGTCTAAAACTTGAAGAAGAGGTAGTTGCTTTAAGAAAAGAGGTTGAAAGTATCAAGGCTCAGTCTGGTAAAATTCAGAAATTTGATCATAGTACTAATATATTGAATGAGATGTTGGGTAGGAAAAAGCATTCTAAAGATCCTACAGGAGTGGGATATGAGTTTGGACAATGCTCTGCAGACAAATATAAACATGAAACAATGTTTACTACTTTATATGGAAAGAAGTTTACAGCCAAGCAAACACCAAGAATGAAGGTTGATCTTGGTTTTAGTATTGCTGCATCAAAAGATAACATTGACACTAGAAGACAATATAAAGGTATTCATAGAGAAAAGAAAAATGTCTTCAGATCTTCACATCCTTGGCATGATCATTCATTCAGGTATAATCATTCTTTCCAAGGATATTGTTATGTTTGTAATGACTATGGTCATAAGGAAATTGATTACATAAGATGGTCAAATAAGAATCATTCTAATGTCCCTAGAAATAAGGATGTGGTGTGTTACAACTGTAACAATTTTGGTCACTTGAGAAGAGACTGTAGAATAAATACAAGTGATAATAATGTAGGGAACAATGCTGGAAATTTCTGTAGGAAGTGTTCTAATTCTCAGAACAATCACAAAGTCATTTGTTTCAGATGTAATAACATTGGACATAAAGTACATCAATGTAGATTCAATAGAAAGACAGGTACTTTAAGCAAACAAGTGAAAAAGTCTTCATTGGAGTGGAGAAGAAAGAGCAATCAAGATGACAAGAAGAGCAATAAAGATGCTTCTGTGAAAAATTCTTGTGCACTCCTTGCACAAGTGTTGCCTTCCAGATCTTGAGAAGAAGCAAAGACTTAGGGGGAGTCTATTATGGTAATATATTTTACCCCTATGGAGTCTAGAATGAGGTATGACATCTTGAATTTACTTTTGGTGGTATAAGATGTTAAGGAATGCTTTTTCTTGGTCTAGTGGTTGACAGTTTTCAGAAGGTTTTGAAATGACAGTGCACTTTCTTTTTAAATGAACTCTTTGGATGCTTGGGTTTTTGGAAATAATAGTATGTCCTTATGACATCTTTGAGCAGTGTGGAGACATATAGATGAGTTCCTCAATTTATTAAAAATAAGAAAGCCTTTGTTCTGAAGTCATGTCAATGTTTTTATCTTTGGAGAACAGTGTTTGAAAAACATGTGTGATGTTATGAGTTATTTTTGTGATGATTTTATTCGGTGTTGTGTGAGGGCTGAGATTAATTATCTTTGGTATTTCTCATTGTTCTTGGTGTGGTAATAGAAGTTCTCATATGGACTAAGGATGGGTGTACAAGAACAGATTGATGGTGAATTATGTAGTATACATGCTTTCAAGTTATATTCTATGTATGAAAAGAGTAAAATGTTGTGTGTCATTTGAAGAAGAATAACCAGTATCATTGGTCTTTGATGTGTATTGTCATGGACAGTGATTGAGGTTACTTGTGCTAAGAAGAGGTTGGTTGTTTGTGCTCAAATTCTAGTATTGCTAGATTGAAGTTAATCAAATTGAATATGGAGTAGGTGATCTTGAATGTGCCTTGATCGAACATGACAAAGAAGGTGGTATGTAATAGGTCTTCAATCGTTAGGTATCAATTCGGTTTGTTACATTATAATATTTTGGTACCGTTGCTTTGGCATTGATGATAAGGACCGAGATTCTTGAAAAGGACATATTGTTATTTTTGCTATGATATCAGCATGTTACAATCTTACTGCATTCCTGCAAATATGTTTGTTGCACTATTGCTCTATTTGCAGACAGTTCTTATGGTATTTGGTTGGCTTCTTAGTTGTGTTTCTTGGCATTGCACATTCTTCTCTTCTATCCTTTGTCATTGAGGAAAAAAGGGGGAGAGTCATTTGTGTTTTTCCATCAAGGACAAAGGGGGAGTTTGTTGGATCTCAGTTGTGATCATATGGTTTTTCCTTGATGACAAAATCCCTTTTTGTTGATTCTACTTGTTGAAAGTTTCAGATTGGTTTCTCATGCTTTATCTTGATACAGTTGTGTCTATATGGTTCACATGTCTTAGCATTCAGTGGACAATTTATATGGTTTGTCCTTGATGACAAAATACCTTTCTGTTGATTCTACTTGTTGAAAGTTTCAGATTGGTTTCTCATGCTTTATCTTGATATAGTTGTGTCTATATGGTTTACATGTATTGGCATTCAGTGGACAATTTACATTCAAAATTTTAATATCTTATGGTACTGTTCAGTTTGAGCTTCATGTAGTCTCAGGTTATCTTTTTGTACATTGTTTCGGTGACAGAAAAAGAACATATCGGTGTGAGAATGGCAGGGTCTCCCCGATCCATATTGTTTTTCTGCTTGTATAAGTATATTTTTCCTATTGGCAAGACTTATTTGATGTCATGCCGATTGGAGATTAAATGGAAACACATCGGCAAGAGTTTAAGGCGTCGGTCTAAGGTCACAGTGAAATTGTTATGTCTCACCGACCATATGCATGTGGACGTCTATCAGTGAGACATTCACGTGGTTTTGGCAACCGAGGATGAGCTTATCGGTAGAAGTTTTGTTATTGAGGTATTGTCTCATCGAACTTGAAATGTCTCCCCGACTAGTGCATATGCAGGTTCATCAATAGAGCTGGGCGGTATTGGAATAGGTCTTGGCAAAGTGGTTTTGTCTCGACGACATCACATATGGGGTTTCACTTCGGCCAAACATAATGTATTTAGTATATTGTCTCACCAAAGATTTTTTGTCTCACTGATGGAATACAAATGGTCTTTGTCGGTATGAGAATTGAATTCTCTTGGCGATCTATGTGAATTCAGGGTATTTCGGTATGACATAAAACAATCTACAAGATGTCTCCCCGATAGTTTGAAGTTACAGTGACATATATAGGATGGATGGACTCGTCGGCAAGAAAAACCATGTGTCTTGGTGACCAATGTGTATCAAGTGGGCTTTCGGTATAACAAAGTATATCTATATGAGGTCTCCCCGAGAGTGATATGTCACAGTGACAAGAATGATCACGTGGGCTTTCGGTAAGACACGGGATGCTCTACAAGAAGTCACCCCGACTATGCATTGTCTTGCGAAGGCGGATGAAAGGATGTCTTTCGGAAAAACAAAGCATCATCTACGAAATGTCTCCCCGACAGCAAATGTCACAATGACAAACAAAGGGATGACTGACGACAATAAAGTTGCCTTCAGCATAGGTATTGAATTGTCTCAGCGACACACAAGTGGATGAAGACTTTCAGAAAGACATGGTGTGCTCTACAGGAGGTCTCCCTGTTATCATAATGTTATAGCGAAGCACATAAGACAAAAGGTTTTTGTCAGTGTGAGAAAATTAATGTTTTGGAAATCTATTGTGAGCTTGGGGCTTTCGGAAAAACAAAGTGAATTCTCTATAAGGTTTTCCCGATAATGAAGGGTCACAGTGAAACAAAAGGAACCAAAGTATGATTAACGATTGAATTTCCTTCGGCATAACTGGTGGATGTCTCAGCGACTATTTCACTATGAATAACAAAAATGTGATCTCGGGGAAACATAAAGATCTTTGATATGGTTTCTCCCAATGGAAGAAGGGCTTGGTGATGCACAAGGACAAAAGGAAACACAGCTCACATAAGGTCATAGCGAATCATAAAGAACATGTGGCCATTGTTGTCTCAGCGAATGATTAATGAAGACTCATACACTATGGCCGGCATGGATTTTTCTAAGCATAGTTGCATGCGACATCTTTGGTTGGCATCGAATCTCTAGAAAAATAATCTCTGAGGATTTAGAGGTTATGATTTTCTGTTAGTGGGCAGTCATGGCTTTGATGAAAATCTTTCAGTTACAATTTGAAATCTCCTGATTCAGCACAGAATTTAAAGCTCTCTGGATAGGCATTACTCTGATTTTTACCATCATCCACAGATCATCAGTATTCTACTTCACATTCTAAAATTAGCAAGAGAGTTTCAGAATCTTGTGAAAAATGATTTTTGCAGATTTCTTCATTGACAGACATACTTGAAATGTATATAAATACCAGTGTTGAAAATAGTGAAGGTGCTGCTGGCCAGTAATTTTGAGAGATAGTTATTTTGGTCGTATCAAGAGATGTATTGGAAAAATTTGTAATACAAGAGTTGGATTCTTAGGGTATTAAGGAGATAAGAGTGTCGGGTTTCTTGAGCTTACTTGAAAACAAAGTGATCCTCTGATATTATTATTGTAATTTTGAAATCTGAGTAAGGGGTTGGTGCTCCTTGAGATTGGTGTCTCTAAATGAGGGGTTTGTGCTCCTTGAGTTGGTGCTCATAAATTAGCCTATAAGGCATTGTTAACAGTGGTTTTTGAAGATTAAGCCAGTAAGGCAGTTTAGGAGTGGTTTTTCTACCCTAGGAGGGTTTTCCACTCGGCAAATCTTTTGTCTCTTTGTTCTTCTTTGTGCTCACTGCTTTTCTGTGTTGTTGTTTTTGTTTACTATTGGGATTATTACTATTCTCAATTCTTTTTATGAATGATTGCATTCAACTCATGAATGCATTAATCAAAGTAATATTGAGATCAAATCTGAGCTATGTTTTGGCAAATGCAAGATATCTCACTCAAATCATATTTTCATAAGCTGTCTAATATACTGAGTTAATGTTGTCATCTCTTTGTGCTTTCAAAAGTGATTACTTTACTCTATTGTTGAAAGAAAAGGAAATCAGAATTAAAATTCTTGGTCAAAGTTGAAAAATTTTAGACACTGATTCACCCCCCCTCTCAGTGTCTGTCCATAACTCCAACATGGGTTTGGGACCACAGTGGTCACTGGAGTAGACTTAAGATTTTTCACTCACTAGGATGTCATAGCAACCACAGTATAGTCCTTTAGAAATGATTATTATGTGTCTTGTACGAGATCCGAGATGTGTGTAAAGAGATCCAACCAAGGGTCAAGTTCTAAAGTAGAGTTCAAACAAGGAAATCATTCATGGATAGCCTTCAAAGACCAATGGTCAAGAGTGAATGCTTATCCAAAGAACACCAAGGATGGTCAGCAATGCGAACCATTTTTCAAGCGAGCACGACCATCACAAAGGGTCAGAGAACATCTTTTCGAAACAAAACAACTAGGGAAAAAGAAAAAGAGCGACACAAAATAGAAAGATGCAAGCGAACAAAAACAAAAAGACGCAAGCAACCTACCTTATCCGATATACAAATATTTACAAAGAAGAGCTCGAACGAGCTCAAGCCTGGAAGTAATGCTTTAGGTGTTGCCTGTTGACTGGCAACAAGACGTCTTCACCAATTAAGGTATTTAGGCAGAAGGCATTGTCTCCCAAAATCTCAGCTATTTGAAAGGGGCCAAGCCAAAGCTTGTCAAATTTGTTGTGTCCCCCTTTCTTTTCATGGGCCTTGTCCCAATATAGGACTAAATCTGTGATTCTAAAGGCTTTGATTTTGGTTTGGTGGTCGAACCATCTCTTAACCATGCCCTAGTGTTTGGAAAATTTTTCTATTGCACAGTCTCAGACTTCCTCTAAATGCAAGAGCTTAGCTAACTGAGCTTCTCTATGATCTCCCCCTTCATAAAAATCATTGACAAACTACAAAGTGGGAATCTTTAGATGGATAGGAAATATGGGCTCTAGGCCATAAACAAGATGAAATAGGGAATTTCCAAGGGCAGCCTTATGGCGAGTGCGGTCTGCCCAAAGGGTGAAATGAAGCTGGGTATGCCAGTCCTTGGGATTCCTATCTAGCAGTTTCTTGATCACAGTAATTAGGTTCTTATTCGTGGATTTGGAAAGGCCATTGCCTTGAGGGTAGTAATTGGATGAAAACTTAAGGGAAATCTTGTAGTCGAATGCCCAACTCGCAAATTTCAATGAAGCAAAAGCAGGTCCATTGTCACACACCAGAGCATAATGACAACCAAAGTGATTCAGAATGAAACTTTCAAAAAATTAGTAACTATCTCAGTTGTGCATTGTTTACATATGATTGCATTTGTCCATCTAGTGCAGTAATCAGTAGCGGTAAGAATGTACCTGTGTCCCGTAGATGATGGAGGGCTTATCGGATCGATGAAATCAAGGCCCCATTGTGTGAACAGCCTTACCTCTAGCACATGCTACAATGGGACAACAACGTTCTTTTCCTTGGTGGCGGCTGTCTGACATGTGTGACATGAGCGAACATGACAATGGGCATCTTTGAAGATAGTTGGCCAATAATATCCCGCTCTCAATATTTGGTGTGTCGTGGAAGGACCGGATCCATGGCCAGTGCCAAATTTTTCATGAAACTCTTTTAAGACTCAGTCTGCTTTTTCCTTGCCCGGGAACCTCAAGTAGATGCCTTCATGATTCTTCTTGTAGAGAATGGACCCTTGTAGCATGTAACCATTGATTTTCAATCTAAGAGAACACTTTTGGACTCCCTGCAAGTGCGGTAGACACTTGTGGTTCAACAAATAATAAACGACATTCTCATACCATTCTCCCAAGGAAACATCCTCAAGTTGGTACTGCTGCACAGTGAGTTTGGGTTCAGCCTCTGCTGCTACTTCAGCAATTGTGTGGGTAAGTTCTTGTCCTCTCACCATCTTCATTGATTGGATCTCCATGTCATATTCCTAGAGCAGGGTGACCCATTTGGCCCTTCGTTCACCCAATTCATTTTGCATGAGTAGTTTTTTTACTCTTGGGTCAGGGACAATGGCAAACACCTTATTGCACAGGATATATAGTGCTGAAATTTCTTCACCCCTCTGACGAGAACATATGCTTGCTTTTCCACGTTGTGGTATTGTAATTCGGCATCCTTCAGGGGAGCACTCATGAAGGTGATCAGGTGTTCATTTTCTTCATCATCTTTCTAAGTTAGCATGCTAGCACAAGAATGCTCTGAAGCAAACGAGTAGATGTAGAAAGACTTCAGATAATCTAGGCTAACTAACATAGGTGCCTCAGCAATGGCCCGTTTAATTTCTTCAAAGGCTTGTTTGGCTTTGGGATTCCATTCAACTTTGGCATTCTACTTCAACATAGTGTTAAGGGGTTTAACGATCTCTGTGAAACCCATGATGAATTTCCAAATGAAGTTGATCTTGCCGAAGAAGGATTTTAATTCTTTCTTGTTGCCTGGCGGTGGGATTTTCAGCAATGACTAGATACATTCGGGATCTATGGAGATTCCCTATTTTGAAATGATGTGCCCAAGAAATCTACCCTCAGTCACTCTGAAGATACACTTCTTGGGGTTAAGCGAAACCCCAAACTCCTTGCACTTATGAAACACTTTGCATAAATCAGAGATGTGATCGCTCTACCTTTTAGAAAACATAGTTAAATCATCCATGTAGATGATTATGCACTTTCCAATCAGATCTTTGAAGGTGATATCCATGGCATGTTGGAAGGTGGCACCAGCATTGATGAGCCCAAAAGGCATTCTCCTATAAGCAAACATCCCCCACTTAGTGGTGAACGCTGTTTTATGACGGTCTTCATATTGTACCATTACTTGGTTATACCCAGAATATCCATTGAGAAAAGACATCATTTGGGAGCCATTGATGATTTGCAGCACCTCATCCAATGAAGGCACTGGATAGTTGTCCTTCTCTAAAGCTTGGTTCAAATTGTGGAAATCTACACAGAATCGAATCTCCCCATTCTTTTTCCTGACCGAAACCAAGTTGGCCACCCATGTGGAATGTCTGAACAGGAAGATAATCCTTGCCGAAAGTAACTTTTGCACCTCTTTGTAAATGGCGGGTTCCAACAAGGCATTGATAGGATGCTGTCACTGATGGAATGGTCTCACTTCTGTCTTGAGAGGTATGGTGTGCGTGATGACGAAGGTGTCATATGTCTTTAAATCTTCGTAGCTCCATGCCACCACATTATGGTACTTTCGCAATGCATCTATGATTCCCTTCTTTTCCTCAGGCGTGCATACTTTGCCAATAAAAACATTCTTGATCTCCTCAGTTGTCCCAAGGTTGTGAGCATTGCACTAGTTGCTTATGGCCTCCTTCTTTGTTTGTTGATTATGATCTCTGATTTGATCCAAATCGAATATATGTTCCAACTGAACCATGCCTTTGGGAATCGTATTGGTTTTGAGATTAATAACTCCCTCTATGTCCAATTCAGCTTCCGTCGGATCAACTTCATCAATTATTTGGGCTGCGAAAACATCAGAACTCGTGATAAATTCAAGAATATGTTTGTCATCGTTGAAGACCTGAAAATGAGTGACATTGTCTGGGACCGATGGCATAGATGTCAACTCAACCGTGAATTTCTTAAGTCTAGATAAAGAGAGGGGTTGCAAAGTGTTGGCTGCTTGAGCCAAGGCGTCAGTTGTATGATTCTGAGAATGAGGAATCAAGCGTATATTGAATGCATCTAAACCTTCTAGGAGATCCCAAACCCTATGCCTATAGTTTGCAAGTCTTCTATCATGGCAGGAGTATAATTTCCTAACTTTCTTAACCACGAGTTCAGAATCCCCAAAAGCTTGCAACATTTTGACATTCTTCTTCAAAGCCATGAGAAGGCCATGGACCAAAGCCTCGTATTCTGCTACATTATTTGTGCAATAAAACTATAATCCATAAGTAGCAAGAAATGTTTTACCTATTGGGCTGATGAGTTCAAACCCAACACCAGCTCCTTGTTTTGATTTGGACCCATCAAATCAGAGCATCCAAAATTTGGAAAGTTCTTTGACTTCACATCCAACTAAGCTTTTACTTCCTTTTGGCTAGGTGGTTGCTTCCATAATCTTAGGGGGATCTTTTGGCCTAGTGTGCTGAGTAGCGGATGGCCCTGTCGGCACTTCCTTAGGTGTTTCCGTCTGAGGGGCAGCCTATTTTTTAACATGCTCCATTGTTGTTTGACACAAGCAACAATCAAACTCAGAGTGGGCAGCATTGTGAACCCTGCACCGGTTTGGCAATAAGAGATCTTGAAAATTCATTCGGGCACCCAAACTAAGTTGGTCCCTGACGCACTTTTCTATGAACTCCTAGAAACCACTGAGTAGCCCCCAATTCTCACTTTCATCGGGCTTGTCATATGACTATCAACATTTCTGTACTCTAAGGCATTTGAGAAAAATTGGTTGGAGGACTGCAGTACACCAAGAGTACTTCCACAGCAAGCTCTTCCTAAGGCTCCGATTCATTTTGGTAGGCGAAAGGACAATAATTTACTAGTTCTATCTCAACAAACAACACTTCATTGAGATTATTATATTCCGTGATCATATATTTCATACGGGGCTCGTGGTCGATACAGATTTGGTTTGGCAGCCCCTTCCATGGCAGCCACATGTGAGGAAGGTCTGTGGCAGTATATCCATTTAGTGCCTTGGTGAATTCTCTTCCCAAGATGATCCCATATGCATCAGGGATGTCCGCCACTTGAATATCAATGACTTGTTGTATCCTTGGGTCTATAGTGATTTGCATTGGGATCTGATTTATTTCTCCTACAATGTTGATCTTTGTTTTATCCAGTTGGGTCACTTTCCTTCTTGAAGGCGTGGGGGTGATTCCAAGAGCCTTACATACTGTGAGGGGCATGACATTGGTAGATGCTCCTGAATCAAGCAAGCAGTTATGCAAATTCTTCCCAAATATCTGAATGGTGGTAAGGAAAGGGGGAGTTTCCAACCTCCCCTAGAAGATGCCTGTAGGCATGTCCATGTGAGCGACTTGACCTTTGTTCTTATCACTACCTTTATCCCTGGTCTACCTAAAAGGTTGGTCCTTGGAAATCTTCCTATTACTCTGCTCTGGTTCCTTTTCCATTTGCTTACCCATAGATTGATTTACAGGAACATCCTTCCTTTTCGCAGTATTATCCTGTATCTTTGGTTCTTACCTAGGCTCTTCAAAGGTAACTCTCTTAGCTAATGTTTCCTGCGTTGTACTGGAGGATGGGGTCCCATTGAGGACCCTAAAGAAGGCATGCCTTACGAAAGGGACTCTGAGTAATTCAATTTCACCCTTTTGAACTCTTCTACCACGTATTCACCCATTTGCTCAATTTCTGAACTAAAGGCTTGACCTATTGCAGAGCTAGGAGGTTGGAATTTTGTTTGACTAGACTGATTTTGGGATTGGCCTTGAGGCTGATTTTGTGCTTGATTTTGAGGTCCTTTCTTGTTAAGATATTGGGTGGGTACATGGGGAAGCCCAGAATTATTGTTGGCATTAGGGTCAGGTGGGGTAGCAAAATTATTTGGTGGAATAGAGGTCGTAAAGGGTCCACCTACCTGCCTATTTCTAAGGAAGTAGGGAGTTGATCTTTGATGGAACATGTGGACCTCATCTACAAATGGCTCCTCTTCATCTATTGGACCATTATCTATTGAATCAAAAAGTTGAGCCAAAGTTTGTTCATTACTTACCTCTTGCACTTCTTCACTCCTAACGGGGGCAGGCTCGACTTCGGGCTCGTTACAGTCGCCCCGCAGAAATGGTGCTTGGTTAACCATGAGATAGGAGGAATCATATGGCTCATATAGGACGATGTCCCTACAGCCGGCACTATCGACTACATTTTGCACTTCTACTTGGAATATTTCAGGAGCTGTCTGGAATTCAGGGCAGTCCAACTCAGAGTGTCTACTAGTTTTTTGAATCTGACACTATCCAGACAAAGCTGCCTCAGCAAGGTATACCCCACTGGTTGTCTTGTCGTTGTTGGCTGGCTGGTCAAAAAGAGTAGGGACACCCCTATTATTGGGCCTTGTATTCCATGCACGATTCTGTCTCTGAGAAGGTCTCCTTTCTAAACTTTGATTAGTGTTTTGTCCCCTATCATAATTATGCCCAGAGGAAGTGCTTGCTTCTCGGTTATCCCTGCTATCCCTATTGTCTCGGTTATCCTAATTAAGGTTGGCCTGGAGATTACGCTGGGATGCCTGTAACTGATTATTCTAATTTTTTAGGTGCGTCATCTCGGTGGACATTTTCCTTATCATCTATGTTAGTTCCTCTAACTTGTCTTTATCAGTTGTGTTGCCTAGTTGCGGGGCTGGATTTTGGAGAAATACGAGCGGAGCTATCGACTGATTCTGATGTGTTGGAGGAGATTATAGCCCTGGTAGGTACAATGGAGTGTGGGGCTGATGTGAATACACTTGCTGTTGTGGGACAGCCTGAGAATAGTTGTGCTTTGGTTGAGGCTGTAAATAAGAAGGCACGAGAAGTGCATAATTTAGTGGCTGTCCCGAGTATGGGACAATGGGAAACTGAGGTATCTGGTTCATAATAGGGGTTTGATTAGTGAATGCCTAATTAAGCCCTTGAATCTGCATCGGGTGAGCTATTGGCCCCAAAGAAGGCAGAGGGCTGGAGATATTATGCCCCAAATCTACACTAGTGATAACAACCTCCGTATAGTCGGTCACTAGCGTGGTGAGTGGTGGTCGCATCCTTTTCACCAATGTTGATGTGAGGTTGTCCAATGCTGCATAGTAGACCGAGAGAGCCATGACATCATTATGGAGGAATGGGTCCTGGAGCCTTGTGAAGGCCCGATGAAAATGATCATTGAAGGACCCAATAGGCTCATTTATTTCTCTCCAGATAGACATAAACTACTAGTAAAGTTCTGAAGGGCTGATGGGAATCTTGTATTTCTGCAGGAAGACATTCTTCATTAGGTTTCATGAGGTAACAGATCCCCTTAGCAGATTGATGTACCAATAGAAGGCTTCTTCTCCCAATGAATGTAGAAAAAGGCGGCATGCAACATCCTCATGGTCAACTTGCATTTCGGTAATTATTGTCTTGAATATTTTGATATGTTCTTCAACTATTCTTTATGGGTCATGAGGATAAAACTTTGAATAAAAGCCCTCTGAATTCTTGGGCATATCATGATAAGCGGCAAAATGTATTGGCGAAGGATTTTGTGCCAACCAAGCCATGGTGGGAGGCAGAGGTGGTACCTGTTGTTGAAAGACAACAAGTTGGGTTTATGTCTGCAATAGAACAGTAGTCTGGGACTGAACCTGAGTTGCGGCTGTCTGGACCCTACCTTAGGCTGGAGGGGCCAGGAGAGAAGCAATTCCCGAGCTGCCAGAGGTTGGGAGTGAAAATGCAATTTTGGGTGAGCGGGTGGAAGACGAATGCCAACTGAATGAGGGTGAAGGTGGAATGGAAGTGGGTGGATTGGAGGAAGAGGAAGAAATCACATCACATCCCTTAATTCATTTTTCCCTTGTAGGAGGCAACAACTCTTAGAGTTCTCCCTTATTTGGTGTTGACCATAATACCCTTTGAAATCTTTCCAGGGAGAATGATCTGATTCAATCCAGCTTCACAAGGCCCTCCTTCTAGTGCTAGTTCTGTTGATGGGTGTTTTTGCACAATTTCTCAACACAAGCAGCACATGAATGTACTACCTCCCTTGAAAGGAAATCTCCCACGGTAAGGTGTTGAAAATCTCCCCAAGGTCTCTCGGGTGTCAGGTCATGACTTGCATGGAATTCCTCAGTTGATTTTAATGTGATTTTGCTGGTAATCACAGGGCGGACTTATGTAGCTGGATGCGAGGTGGATCTTCAAATAAGAAGTTTCTTAGATAGAAGTTGGATTTCAATTGGTTGTAGGTTCAAACAGCAGTCTAAAACTTTAATGTTTCTTCAAATTTGGCTTTACAATGTGCAATGAGCCTTAGTACAGGTTGCTTCTAAAAGAAAGGAAAAAAGAGCGAGGAGGATAGAAGGTTCCTGGACCTGCAACTAACTCTAAACAGTGATAATAGAGTTCTTGTGATGGACAGCTTCCTGGAAACAATATTCCACTTAACCAGAAATCTCACAATCTCATGGAATTTGTGCTATCTTCTAAGCCTTGCAAATATTTCATCTTTCATTCACCATACACATACATGAAAAAAGATGAAAATGTGGAGCAGCTTTGAGTTTAAGCCCAGACTAACTTTACACAGCTATCTACCATCAGCAAACAAAAAAAAGTATGGACAAAGAAGGCATCTACACTGGAGGAATTTTCACAACTACAGAACAACATTCTAAAATATATCAAAACAAGAATACAACTAACTAGAACAATAAAATGAATCTAAGTCAAGCATCTAATAATGGAGGTTGAATCAAGTGACATGTAAAAAATTAGAAAATGCACCAAGTCAATGTATTTTCATTATAAATTTATGCAACATGTCTTTACAACAACTCTACTCTCTTTGCAAATGAGAGGAAAACCCTATTTATAGTGCCCAAAAAGTCAAATGAATGGCCAAGATTAATTCTCATTGTGTGGCCAAGATTCCTTACAAAATAGGGTTTCACCAACCCTCAATATATTACAATTTAAAATTACATTTTGTCACTTCCCTATTTTGTCATCTAGTGACGACATTGTAGCATTTTGTCTTTTGCTAATTGTTGTTTTACTGTAGCTACTCTTTGGGGAGCTCTTCACTACCAGGAGGGTTGTCCTCTTATTTCTTTGAAGCTGTATATTCTATTAACTTCAGAATGACTGGCTGGAGCTTGTCCACCTCAATAATCTCGTACCGTAGTGTTTGGTAGCTCCATTCCTTTGCATTATCTTCTAGCTTCTTCTAGTCCTCATCGTACTTTGTACCTTGATCTTTGAACAACTCTAATTGATCAAAGGCATGGGCAGAAAAACTCATGAACTCCACTGTTATTTCGCTAGACATCCCATCCTCCATCTTCTTCTTAAAGTAGGGTTTTAGCTTGTCTAGATCCATTTGCACTACAGGCATGTCGTACTCTGTCATCAGTTTGAGGTATCAAGCACATTCTGCCCTGATTTCCTTGATCCATTCGATATCCGGATCCACCTTACTCATGATTTTCTCTAACCTTTCCTTCCTATTGTCGAAGTCTCGCCACCACACATCCATTAACCAGTGATCATCCTTGTTGAATGCAAGCTCCTTTTCACATGTGGCTTTTGGAAACTAAAGGATAGCCTTGATCTTGGGAAGTGTGGAGTCGTATGCTACGGGAAATTCGGTGCAAAGCTTCTGCGTGCTTTCCAAAGATTGTTGCAGGTCCAAGAACTTGTTGGTTGTTCGCACAGCCCAGGTAATTCCCATGTTTTTGATGTACAAGATTTATTAGAACCAGCCCTCCATAGTCTTTTCCAAGTTCTTCCTTCTCTCCATCTTATCGATTTATTCTTTGGACAATAGTTGGGGTGTGGCTATGGACGTGGTAGGCAGGTCATCCACCAAAGACCATTGTTGGATATAATCTGTTAAAGCAACCACCTGTGCTTTGAGCACATCTTTTGAAATCTTGTCTTGTTTTATCAAGTGTACTATCGTGGCCATCGACTCCTCAAGATGCCCTACCTTCTGCTCTCTGGTGGCGGTTCCTAGATCCAAGGTGGAGATGTTATAGGCTATTCTCTCTTGATCTACAACGAGCGTGGCTATTTACATAGCTCGAGACCCAGAGGCATCCATCGTTACCCTGGATCTGATCTTAGGCTTTTCTCTTTCCTAGTTGTAACCTGTGCTTAGGCCAAGATGGCCTCCAACTTTGCTCTTGGGTCCCTTGGCACGATATTTTTCTTCTCAAGTTGTCTTTCAAGCCACTTAAGCATAGTGGCCTTTTCTTTAGGTGATTCATGATCACCTTCACCTTCCTTGGTTGAGACTTCAATTTCCTCACCCTTGGGAGCCCCTTTTTCCCTTTTAGCAGTATCTCCTTCTTCATCGGAGTCTTGGACAAACACGAGGTGCTTGATAGGAAGCTTGGTAGACAATAGCCGTCAGGGACTTTCTTCCTTCTCTATCTCCTTGGTTTGCTCACCCTCAGGCTTGGGTTCCTGGGTTTTTTCAATTTTGATGCTCTTGACAGCTTGAGCCTCACCCTCCAGTTCATCTTTCCCCAGACTGTCTTCTTGTTGGTGTCCCTTTTCTCCAAGGGGTTATCTTTCTGCTTCCTTTTCATCCTTTAGTTGTTGGTCCATTTCCTCTTCAAGATCCTCGTTGAAAGTCCACACGATGATATTACCTACAACATCATCCTCCTCATCCCCACTTTTTGAGGACCCAGTTCCCTCCTCCTTGTAAGCCACCCTGTCAATCGTTCGGTGCTCATACTCTAGGTGGTCGTAGTATTCATCTACCTCTTCTTCAAATGGATTCGAGGCCTTTTGCTCTCACTTCTCCCATTCCTCATAAATTAGCATGGTGGCTTCCATAGCTGGTGGCCCTGTCGAAGGCAGTGAAGGTTTGGCAATAGTGAGGACCTGTGCTAGGGCTGCTTGAAGAGTAGGATCCATCAGGATCTGGGAGAGCTTAGAGAGGATATTTTGCATATGCTTGGAGAAGGCCTTAGGCAAAGCAGATGCGTGTATAGGTGTCGTTACCATGGCTAAAGGGAGTGATGTGGTGGGTGACATAGCAGCGGAGGAAGGGGGAGTAGTTATGGCAGAGGAAGAGTCAATTACTATCATGGACTCGGCTGGAGGTGAAGGGGCGAGATGGACAGAGATGTCCACTGCCAGCGGGGATGTGGTGATCATAGCTAGAGAAGTAGGTGTTATGGTAGTCGAGGCAGGGAGAGCCAAGAGGGGTTATAATTGATCCATACCCTTTGCTTCTTCGTCTTGGGTTAAGGGTTGTTTTGCGGTGCCCCTTGTTGGCTTAAGTCTTTTGGAGGGTGAGCCCCCTGTTTCTTTCCTTGTATAGACATTGGGGTCGGGAGACTGTTCTCTTTCTGTCTACTTCCTTTTCTTAGACTTGGTGACTGGAGGAGACTTGGACGTCCTGCCAGTTGAAGTGGTGGTAGTGGCATCCTCCATGGCACTTGGCTCACTCTTGAGCCCTGCATCTGTCAAAATTACCTCCTGCTATTTTAGTCGGGCCACTTGTCTATCAATCCATTCTTTGGTTCGGGCCAAGATGGGCTTGGTTATAATGTCAAGGTCATCAACCTCTTGTTCATCCCAATCTATTGTTGGTAAAGGAAAGTTGGAAACTGCAGGATATCTGGGATCCATCAGGGTGCTTTTGTCTTCTTCAACTTGGTCCAATATGGGGAACGACTGCACCTTTCTTATAAAATAAGTAGTCATCCGCATATAGTGCCTTGCCCGTACTTCCTTGTCATCTTGAAAATCTTCCCATAAATCCTCAATATGGTGAAGATGGGCGTACCCTAACCCTAGCACCTTCCTTACATGTCCGTATGGGTCTACTCAGGGGTGAGCAATATGCAGGTGAAAATGATAATCTTTCAGCTCCTTTTCAGAATTCCTTGCGCATTGGGAGGTTTGTAACTTGTACATTCCTTGGCCGAAAGTCAAAGGATAGGAGATCCTTGCGAAGTGTTTTCCAGTGAGGACCGATAGTATGTGTTGAAGCTGTCGAGAAAGCTCTAGTAGGATGATCCGGTCATTGGGGTACCGGGGCAGCTTATTTGGCCTTTCCGTGAAGCCCTGGGCATGGATGTACGTAAATTTTGGATATTGGATGAAGAGGAAGGCATATTGCTTCAGGAAGGCCCGAGCACTATGAGAGACCCTTCTCTCAAAATCTCCAACAATTATTCTAATGATATGCCCAATGAAGGCGTCATTGACCCTGCAATACTCCCTTTTAAAATTCTGGTATTGGAGTTGGGGATACCTATCATAGGGTTTTAGTTTTTGACCTTGTTCTTCATTGGGTGCCATGAACAACCCGTTGTATTGCCTCCGATCCTCCAAGGAATAGATGAGGTATGAAGTCATATAGAATTTGGAGCTTTTCTTCACGTTGAGGAACTGCTGATGGGAGCAATTGCTTATTATTCCTCCCTAATAGAATGAGGACTTGGTGGTGACGTCCTCATCTCCTCGAAGGATCTGTTCAACAAAGTATACCATCCACCCCTGAAAGAAGGTTGCATTAGGGAGGCCCATAACCCTGCTTAGCATTGTGACCAAATTGTGGTAGTCTTCATAAAAATAGTTGTGGAAGAGTTCATTAGGAACCTTTGCGATGCTGCCCTGCTTCTCCTTAAGCCAATGCTGATTTATTAACTTTTTGTAGCCTGTCGGGTTATCATTCCATGCCGCTTGACACTCCTCAATAGTAGGTGTCTCCATTTTGATGAAGGTGGGAATATGAAAGGTATTTGTGATCCCTTCAGCTAACATATCGACGAGAATGTTGCCATCCCTGTCAACAATTGTTCTTGTATCTGGTTTGTATGCCTGTCGATAGGCCATGACGAGCTCGGGGGCTACAAGAGATGGTTGAAAGCCTGCTGCTTTTTCTATTCCACTTTTTCTGATAAGCCTTGTATTTTTGGTCGTTGGGTTGACCCTGACCCTTTGTTTGAACTCATCAATATCGACATGGCTGATATTGGTGTCAGTGATTTCTCTCCAATCTATGGCAACCTTTGAGTGTAGGGGCTCCCCCTGGAACTGGTATTTCATTTGGTCCTTGTCCTCTTTTCCTCAAGGAGTCTTGCCCAACTTCTTTCCTTTTTCCTTTTCTAGAGCTGCCCCCGAATGTCCTACACCTGATTCCATATATCCTGCAAGTAATGGCGCAGTCAGTGCAATTGATCACAAAAGTCTTCATGTTAGTCGAAATCCCATGGATGAAATTAATTCTAAATAATCTATCATTCATAAAATGATACTTTTATCTCCTGATGTCATTGGTCTTTTAATTAAGATCTTTTGGATAGTCCGAGCATGGAGGGTCGGACTTCCTTGGCAGGAATACTGTTTAGAAAGGTAGATGGGGCGGAGTGCTCTGAGAGATCTTTCCCAGCCGAATTTTGATGGTTCAAAGGGAGCGTAACAAAGAGGGCTAAAATTAAGCACATGGGTCGAGATTAGATTCCTAATTTGAGGTTGACTTAGGAGCATCTAGAGGTACAAGGCCGGAAAGCCGTCCAGGGTTGGCCATTTGGAACATCTGAGCAAGAATGAAGTTCTGGGGGAGAAGTTCCGAGGTCTGGGACTCGGAGGGTCCAAGGGCAGTTGCATGGTTTTTAGTTTCGTAGTTGAAAGTCCTCGGGGCCAAGCGAGCAGGATGTTATCATTGCCTCACCGTCCGGGACGGTGATCGTCAGGAGGAATTCCGGGGGGTCGAGCCCGAAAGGGGAAAAAGCTATCAATTCATTTTCAGTTTCAATCAGGCAGATGGAATTCACCTGCAGATACTTGATTGGTGAGACATTAATCATCAGAACGAAGTCATGGTGAGTGTTTCATGTCTCACAAATCGGCTCATGAGTGAATACTTCGGCCAAACAAATAGTACTCGGCAACTGGTCTTGGCAAAATCTTTTGGTCTTGCCGACTGGCGGTAGGAAGATGACACATCGGCAGGAGATTTGTGTCTTTGGAGGGATGTCTTGCCGACTTCCTCGGGTCTCACCGAATAAGCATGTCAACAGGATTTTTGTATTTTTGGAGAGATGTCTTGCCAACTTGTTCGGGTCTCGCCGACTAAGCACGTCGGTAGGAGTTTTGCATTTTTGGAGAGATGTCTTGCCGAATTCCTCGGGTCTTGCCGAATTCCTCGGGTCTTGCCGACTAAGCACATTGGCAAGAGTTTTGCATTTTTAGAGAGATGTCTTACCAACTTCCTCGGGTCTCGCCAACTAAAAAAAGGGAGGACTGGACCCAGCATCAATGCCAGACATTGGATTTTGACTTCGTGTTCTCACGACGATGAGACGCCCGAAGCCCGAGGGCCAGAAAGATGAACACGATTCTCCCTTTGGCGGGGGAGAGGGGATGGAGTCCCGGATAGCTGAGCCCAACACGGACGAAGCCATTTGAAGTTGAATTGCGAGCTCCTAGCGGCGATTAGAGAACCGGGGTTCGGGAGGTGTAAGGCCACTGAGGTTTTGCTGTTTGAGATCTATCTTGTAGACAGTCGGCTAAGGGGACCTCGGAGCCTGGAGGGTGGAGCTCTAATGAAGTTTCAAATTTAGGGGCGGCGGAATCCGAACGAAGTTCCGAAGGGCAGGATCTGACAGCGATGAGGTCAACGAGGTTAATCGGTTGGAAACCACCGCGGAAAAAGATCATCCGAGACCCGGAGGGCACTTAGGATATGTTGAATGTGGATGACAAAAGGAAAGGCGAGCCTCGAGGCATGGGTGGACAGGACAACTTCGTCGTTTGACATGGTAGAATCCCCATGGACTTCTGGCGGCTCGGGCCCGAAGAATAAAGACGGTGGCTAAAATTTGTGGTTTTTAGTTTTCAACCTCAACGTCAAAGGGACGATGGCGATCCGAGGATCTGGGTCTTAGGGGTCAAATAGCCGATGTTCGTTGTTTCTTTGCTTTCGACTACCAAGAGAAGACCCGGGCCTGGAGGGCATAAATGCCCCTATGCGGAGAACAGCCGTGGGCGGATGAATCTCTGAATCGATCATGAGGGTGCTACAGAGGGCATTCTCAAATTTGAGGATGTGGGTTTTGTTTGTTGTGTCGTGTTTTATTATTCACATGTCCTTTTTGTCATTTTTCGTTCATTTTAAGCCTTGAAAATCATGAAAACATTTCTCGAGAGGGTAAATGGTAAACCTACCTCGGACACTCGATGTGGTAAGGGGTTAAATCGACTAGCGATCGACAAGTGAAGGCAATGGGCATGAGGGCGGTGATCTACGAACATGGGGATCCTCTCTGGCAAGCACCTTGACCTCCCTCTACAACATTGGCGAGTGAGAATGATAGGCTTGAGCAGGATATTTATACCCCAACTGCCATTAATGGTTGTATTAAATGCAAGTACAATAGCCAATTAAGTTGGTGGATTTTGAACTCGCAGATGGCGGCAGGAGATTCGGGGTCCAGAGGCCAGAAGGACGTGAGGCAGTAGCCGTTTGCAAAAAAAACCCGCCTAGAAATCACCGGAGGCAAAGGGAAAGTCAGAGCCCGGAGGGCGGAATTCTGCCGCGATTTTGCCGTAGGGAACGACGAAAACCATGCGGAACTCTAGGAATGGAAGACCGGAGAATCGGGCCCGAAGGGTATGAAGGCATCCAAAAACTTTGCAAATTTTGACAGACGGAGATCAGGATGCTGAGACCTGGGACTCGGAAAGACAAAAGTCGTCTACCATCCGGAACGACGGACACAAAGGGGAAACCCAGCAAGGGAAACTTGAAGGGGCGGGCCCGGCAGGGCCCAAGGCCGCTAACAGAGGCAAACTTTCCAGGGAGACCGCCCAAGGCACCAGGACCTGACAAAATTAAAGGGGCGAAGTATGGTCAACTTATTAAAGAGATTTTGGAGGTGTACTAACCACCTGGGATGCCAAAATGGGGCACGCAAAACGAGGTGGCGATAAAAATGACCTGGTAGGGCGAAAGAAAAAGAGGGTCCCCATTTCCGAACGGGGTGTGTGTGTTGAGGGCACAATAGTGACCATACTAGACATACAAGAGATATCAAAAACTCTCATACAATTGAGTGTAGAGAAGAAGAATCAAAAAGTAAAGGTCAAGTAGGTGGTAGAAAGGGAGATAATTCAAAATTTTGGGGAAGAGAAGGAAGAAGAAGAGGTATAAGAGATACATAAGCGTTTGTACAAGAAGAAGAAAAAGGAACACATAGTTTAAATATAACAACAAGAGGCAACAAAGAAACCACAACCATCAATCAATGTTATGATGACTACAAATTCCATAGTCTATTGAATGGTATGCTTTCACAAGTCCTATCCATGTATGAAGATGAAGAAATAAGTAATAAGGATAGGACAATATAGATCCCAATATTATATATAAGGAAATTTGATAAAATTTTAGAGGAAGTGATCAAAGACTTCCCACAATCAATAATCATCACAATCTAAGAGAAAAGGGAGAAATCCCTAAAAGAGAAAGAAGAAATAAGGAAAAAAGCTATTACATAGGTAGGGTCTAAACTTACTGTAGATCAGAAGGAGCAACTTACATGAGCTCAAAATTAAAGGAGTACTTAAACATCTCATCCACTTGCATCTTGTGCTTGATTCATAACCTTCACCATCTACTACCATTATATTTAATCCCTTTTTTCCCTTTGCTTAATTCCTCAATTTGTTGCTAAATATTTTCTTCTTCCCTATTTTGTCTCCTTAATTATCTATCTAAAATTTAAGAAGTAAAAATTTAAGCTTGAAAAATTGCTACTATAATATAGCTAGTCTCATCCTTATTTCAACAATGGAAATCTTTGCAATCCATTTGGACATTACATCTTTCAAGTATAGAATAAATGGTGCAAACACACTTACATGATCTAATGATTGAAGCTTATGGTTAGCATGAAGAAACAAAGTCACAAAATTAATGCTCAAAGATGTAACTTCTTAGATTGTACTAAAAGTAACATGGCTTCCATGTCTCTTAAAAATAAGAGGGTGCTTAGAGTGAAACTTCACTGGATAATAATCTAGAAAATGTTGTAAATAATTTAAGAAGTGCCCTTTGGTTATGTAAGAATGTGGTTGGGTTGTTTGTGTATCCCTAGTTTATAGTTAGTTGTATACATTTTTAGTTATATTTTTTCCTTAGAAAGATAGAACCTTGATATTGTTATTCACATCTTTATTTATATATGCAACATTATTTTCTACTCTAATTTTTCATAGAATATGAGGCACATTTCTACTACCCAATTTTGTAATAACTCACACTGCATAATTTCTTCCTACTTTTGTACTTGTTTCATCACATATCTTGCTTGTCCCATATTTGTTTGAAGTATACATTTTCTCCAAGTTATCATTGAAAGTCACTATAATGTCTAGTCACAACATCAATCATGGTTTATCTCTATCAAGACTCTCAATTTTCCTTCCTATCAAATTTAGATAATATTTATAAAAATTAGCTCACCATGATCTTCCTATTACACCATTCTTAAAAAAGATTTGGCCTTGTCTAAAAAGTCAATATTAAACATGTGTTTTTGTACTATGTAGTGAGCCTTACATCTTATTTCATTTTGTTAGGTACATCAATTGTTAGTGGATAAGGTTAAAAAAAACACATTAGTTGGACATACCTTGGAATACAATAAATAATATAGCATGTTGAAAATATAAATCATTCACTAATGAATTAATTTGGATTTTGTTCACCAATAAAGGTTGTAAACTTATGATCTTTTTAAAATTTCAAAATATGTAATTTGAAAGACTTAATTTGATGTTGACAACTATGTTAAATGCATTTGGACTAGGTGCATAATGAAGTGTTACAAACTCAGACCATTCAATGTATGACAAAGACACAATATTTATTTGATTATAATAACATTATGTTTAATAAATAATGTTTATGTACAATGAATTAGATTGACTTATATTTTTTTATAAGTAAATTTTGACCACTATTAATTACACATATTTTTATATATTCAAGATTTATCTCTTAAAAACAATACTAATTAAATAATAAATAATATTTTATTATATAATTATTGATTTTCTATATAATAAATCCTCATGTAAAAGCACTCTCCCGACTCTTACACCCACTCAGCTAGTGGGTCCTCTCCCTGAAATCTCAACGTGTGATAATTTCTTCGGCTGGATTTGATATAGGGTGGGTTCCGCCATGCACGGTAAAGGCGGCCGCCGGCGGACATTAGGCACACGAATTAACCACGTGTCCATTTCTTAGAAAGTTCTTGACTAAACCACGTTCTTTCACCTATTGACTTCTGATTCAACGTACAGAAGAGAGCCGCCAAGCGTCTCCATATTTGATTCCCCTTCCTCTTCTTCTCCATCCTTATTTCCATTTCTTTCTGTGAGTGTTTTCAAACTTCCATGGCCAACGTTATTGAACGTTGCAATTCCTCTTCTGAGGGCACAGTTGATGAGATGGAGCAACGCAAAATTGAGGTACTTATTCTGAGAAGTCAGAACCCTGTTTTTCACTTCCTGTTTGATCTTTCATCATGTAAATTCATGGAGATTTCTTTTGCAGCTTGTTGCTGAATTGAATCGTATCAGCGAGGAGAACCAGAAGCTCACGTTCATGATAAATCTTCTCTCGAAAAACTATCAAAGCTTACAAACACAGCTCATAAAGCACCAGGTATACAGAGGTGGAAATCCTTGATGGCAGTAACCAATTGGACTTTGTCAAATTTCTTAATTTTTTTTTTGGGCTCTTTGTGCAGGAAGATCATTTGAGGCCATCTCCAAGAACCATGGGAAAGACTCTGAAATTAGGCATGAACATAGCAGAGGATATGCATCATGGAAGCTCTAGGGAGGAAGTCAATATGGATTCTAATGTCAATTCTAGCAGTTCTGAGGAGACCTCCAAGGCCTTCTTAGACAAGAATTTTGAAGATACAGTAGAGGATTTGCAACTGCCAGGAAAAAAAAGGAAAATAAACAGTGAATTGCAGGAGCAGAGTAAGAGTGAGAATGGCAATTCAAGTAGTGATGGAGATTGCCACAGTAAGAAAGGCTCTGTCTTTCAGACTGTGACTGTGCATAAGAAAGTCATGACTACACAGACAAGATCAGAGACAACCACGGTAATGATCTGGTCTACTTTTATGATCTTCAAAAGCATGTGAACTTCTATATAAATCAATGACTAATTAGATTGCAGAGATTTCTGGATTTAAACTATGTGTTATTTTTGAACATCAACGTTTCAGATCAAATTCCATGATCCATCGTCAGGATGCAAAATAGATAGAGAGACGAGTGATGATGGATCATGGAATTTGATCCGAATCATTGATGTTAAAAAATAACACAGTTTAAATCCAGAAATCTCAACAATCTAATAATATGGACTGTGGAAACAAAATGTTTTCAATGACTAATTTTTAATCTGCTCTGATTTTTTCAGCTTAACGATGGCTACCAATGGCGAAAATATGGGCAAAAGATGACCAGAAACAACCCATGGCCGAGAGCTTATTACAGATGTGCCATTGGACCTTCTTGCCCAGTTAGAAAGCATGTACAGAGGTGTGGTCATGACCCCGCTATTGTGAGCACTACTTACAAAGGCCAACATAATCATTTTATGAAGCCTGTGGATAAGGCCCCCATGAACGCTGCAACTGATCTGAAAATTGCTAAGAGTTGTGCCAGCTTGATAGCAGGAAATGGGTTCATGTTTCCATCCTCAGTCTCATTCATGGGGTCTTCTCCTGTAATCACTCTCGATCTTACAAAAAATCTTGAAAACCCCTGAATCAAAAATTCATGGGACCTGAATGGCTTAGGTTCAGGACAGTTTAGAAGAGTTTATACATCACACCAGCTGTTTAGTTGGAAACCCAATTCCTAGAGCAAGCAGCTGGTGCATTGATCATTTCATACTGGTTGGTTGTTTGGGGAAGGGACAGAGTTTATTTGTATCAGGAACTTTTGAAGTTAACTCAATTGTGGCCAAAATTGTAAATATAGATTTGTATCTGTTTGGTTAACTCAATTTGAAATCCAAGATATTGTTTTGAATTCATAGTTCTCACCCTGTTTTATAATCTGCAAACTTTGATTTATGATTGTTTTGCAATTTATATGGGTTTTTACAAGATTTGGTTTGAGAGGAGGAAGTAAACATAGCTTGTTCTGATCTGATTAAAAATTGATACATTTCCTTAAAAAACTTGGCCATGGACTCTAAGATTGAGCATTTAATCACAAGAAGTATTAAACCCAATATATAGTGAAATATCATATCCTTCAGCAGCCAATGGCATGTGTATTTTCATTATGTATAGACATTCGATTGACCTTGGCCCAAGTTCGTCTTCATTGTTGGTGTCTATGCATTTTCAAACTTATCATGACTATAGTAAATGATAAGTAATGTTTCTATGAAATAATAGATTCACATAAGTTTAAGTTGGGGTTTAATCATTTACCAAAAAAATTGTACTCATGAAATCATTAATTGTTATATTGACAATTAAAATGTTATATGTATTGCTGTATATTTTATAAAATTTGATATCTACTGTTATTAGTTCCTGTCATGGAATTATAGTGGAGATTCAAATCTTAATTTGGGATTAAAATTTTAAACTTCACTCAATGAAAATCTGCACTTCAGTCAATCAAAATCTGAAATTTTCATGTCCAAATTTTGTTTGCTATGGTTGCTATATACAATTTGCTAAAATTTTAATTGTTTGTAATAAAAAAATAATTTTGTTAAATTTTGATTGGTTGTTTAATACACGCACACAGTTTTCGAGGCAAGAGAGTGCACGACCATCATGGCTTGACCTGCAAGGCTCCTGCATATTGTCAAACTTGGGAGCAAATAGGTAACGAGTGATCTAGATAGTTGGCAATTAGTGTTTTTAGCTATGTTGACAAGTTGACATAGAAGCATATTTGCATGGAGAGGAGACATGGCAGTAATAAAAAGGAGGGCATTGAAATATACAGCTGGAAAAACATTTTTTTTCAGGTTACAGTCCCAACTTCTGTTGGGAGTTTATTATATTGTATTACAAGTCGAGTTGCTTGGTGCATTACCTAGTCTTGTTCCATTCCATGCTAGTAAAGCTAGGATTTTTTTAACCTTTCTGTGCAACCCACTAATTCTTGAAGTGGAGGAGAAAAAAATATTTTGTTCGAATTGTAGGAGATGCAATCATGCAACCACAGATTGCACAAACAATAGAAAATTGGATACCGATCATCAAATTGAGGGATACATTCATCTCCAAGTGACTTTGATAGAATGGATCCTCCTAGTTGTGATTTCTTAGGAAAATGAGTTTTTATGTATATGTATACTTGTAGTATGCTATAATCAACTGCTTTTAAGAATAGAGATGACAAACTTAGATAATGAGATTGTGTCATGAATTTTAATCATTAGCATTTTCTTCAACATCCTTCCTATCTTCACCTTCAATTGTGTGTTCTATCTTTTCCTTGATCTTGATCTACTAATTTGTATAAACAATTAAATTCATTTTAAAATCACTAGCTAAATCTTACCAATTTAATTTATACTAAAAGAAATTTATACGTAAACATGCATGCCTATAGACATACCTATTACACATTAAAATATGATTAATTATTTTGAAACACTAAAAACTTATAAATATAAATATAAGATAGTAGATAATATATAGATAAAAAATATATAAATTGTACAAAATATAAATGTAAATAAAATAAATTACATCCATTTCAATTAAAGATTCACTAAATGAAAGAACTCACACATTTATCTAAATTAATTTTAATTATTATGTCTTACATTAGTTAGCTCATTAATTAAGTTAGATAGTCTATAATATACCTAGGAATATGATATTATAATATATATAGATTGATGGATATGTTGACATGTGGCACACATCCCTTAAGTTAGTTATATTGAGTCACGTGACTAATTTGTTTGATTAATTATATTAGGGGTTGAGTAGGCCTTCATTAGGATTACCCCTCCATTGCATTATTAGGAGGAGGTCTATATAAATGATGTTATTATCATTTTGAGATATATGTGAAGTCTAATATTGTATTTGGGATCTCCTAGATATATAGCATAGAGTGGCTTCTTCCATAAGGAGTATTGTACATGGTGTTATCCTACCTCAAGGGTTTACTATATTTCGACATATATTGGATATTAGGGCATATTGGCCCACAAAATTCTCTAGTGTTGGTTGAGATCTATATTATACATTATATTATTTCCATTATTATATGTGTGGATCTTACCAAGTGGTATTATATCATTGATTTGGAAAAAAATGGATGAAACCCTAGTTTTTGAAGATTCGGCTATAATTTTCAAATGGTTGTGAATTTTATAGCAATTATTTTGTTGAAGTTGAAGGATAATATAAGGAAGCTACAATCCAAAACTCAGACTTTTATCATCAATACTTTGTAAGTTATTACAATTATATGATTTTTCATAAATTCTCCTTTTGGGCCGCGAACCAAGGTACTTTTTGAAATTTTTAAATTTTTGGAAAGGGTATAAAAAATTATTAGACATCTGTTAGTTTATTTTTTAATTTGAGGCCAACTTCATCATGTATTGGTCACATCAAAGTTGGGTCAATTGAATTTGATAGAATGATTATCTATTGAAAGCATTTTTTCTTAATCACTAGTTTCAAAGGAGATTATTACTTTTGATGGAAGTGGAGATACATTAGAATAATTGGGTACAAAATATAAAAATATATCATGGAAAAGGGAGAAGAGAAGGAATAAAATAGAGAAGAAAAGGAAGAAGATGAGGAAGAAGAAATTTAATATGGAGAAGTAGAAGGATAAGGAGAAAAATTAAAAGAACAAGGAGATGATATTGGTACATTCTCTCTAGCTCCAAGGAAGGAAGATTCAATCCTTCAATTTCATGGGTGCATTCAAAAGGAAAAGGTTATTGTCTCTATAAACCCTAATATAAAGTATAACTTCATCAACATTGAATTAACCAAGAAGCTACATGTACACGCAATGAAAATCAAGGAAAATTAAATTATGGGTATGGATATTTAATGTTTTGAAGATTTAAAGCTCTCTATGGATAAGTATTTTTTGCATTCAAACTTTCATGGTTTGGATATGGATGGGTTGGATATTGTTCTTGGTTATCCTTGGTTAGAATATTTGGGAACAACAAATATCAATGTGCAAAAGAAGTTCATGAAGCTTTGATATAGAAGGAAAAAAATACATTATAGGATATTGCACATAATGAAGTCCAAAGGAAAGTCAAGGAGGAGAATATTCAAGAATCCCATGAATATTGTAACAATGAATTAGGGAAAAAGTAAGAGGATCAAGATGTTGAGAAAAATTAAGAGACAAATAAGTCTACCAAGGAATCACAAAATATAGTGGCAAGAAATGGTGAAGAATCAAAGAATGTTCCAATGATGGAAGAGGGTGCAATATATAGGCATCCACATCATTGAGAGAGGTGGGAATTATGGAGGAAACCATCATGGATACATGATAAAATATGGATTCGACAAGTAAATTACTATGGACATACATTGAATTAAAGAAATAATTATACCAATCAGTGGTATCATAGAAGTAATGGCTATGTAGGTAAGCAAACAATGACTTACTATGACAAGGAATAGAATCAAAGTTGTAAAAAATAATATGGACCAAGGATGGGATCTAAGAAATATCAAGAAAAAGGAACAAGGATAAACTATGGATGGTTAGATGATTTTTCATTGCATCATATTTCTAATAACTTGCGAAAATCATATTATTTAGTTTCTTCTCATGTTTGGAGAATGAAACATCTCAAGAAGGGATGGTATATTATGTACCTAGGTATATGATCTATTATAATGTATTTAGATGGATGAAGATTCTGACATTTAACACACATCCCTTAATTTAGTTATATTGAGTCATGTGAATAACTTGTGTAATTAATTATAATAGGAGTTGTGCCACACCCTTAATATTAGAGTATATTAGGTTATGAATAGTCAGCTTGTGGCTATCTTAACTCCTAATTAAGTCATATTATCATTATTCTATTTTTATTTAGTTAATTGAGTTGGCCTAGGGCTTATACAGGGTTATCTAAGTCATCTTGGGTGATATCCTAGGCATAAATAGGTATCTATAGGAGGTTGTGAGTCTTATTTCATCATCATATTCTAAATTGTGTTCTCATTGGATATATTTGGAGGTCTTCCCCATTGAAGTGGCTTGTTATTCTTAGTTATCATCAAGTATTTTCAACATATTTTCTATCATATTCTTCTATTGTTTAAGTTATTTCATTACAAGTCATATATCTCTGATTTTAGTGAATTTTTCTCTCATTTTTAAATGGTTTTTTAATAACATATTAGAGAATCTACAAACCATGTTTTAGAGGAATGAGATGAATTGAGTGATTTATAGTAAAATTAGCATTTTTTCATAATTTATTTGGAAAGTTCATATCTCCCAAAACCCATTGAATTAGTTCCTAATTTTTGGTAGGTGTTTAAAGAATTATTAGAGGAGGCTACAGTTCAAATTAAAAATAATTTTAACAATAAATAAGTGAGTTAGTACAAAATTTGGGTTTCGACAAAAGTCACTCTCATGGTTGTAAATCACTTGATTTTTGGGATTTTTTCTATTGAAGTGTGACCTAGGACTTGGTAAGTTATAGTAAATTTTTTGGATTATTTTAAATTTATTTGTCTGATTTATTAAAAAAATATTTTCTACCATCATGACAAGGCTTGCAACAAGAGGCAAAAAGAATGCTACCACATCGAGGAAATCTTCAGAGAATGATGAGGTAGAAATTGAGGATTT
>VDFB02353493.1:45871913-45993788 GCA_007258455.2 Sequoia sempervirens
GGTTATAATGTCAAGGTCATCAACCTCTTGTTCATCCCAATCTATTGTTGGTAAAGGAAAGTTGGAAACTGCAGGATATCTGGGATCCATCAGGGTGCTTTTGTCTTCTTCAACTTGGTCCAATATGGGGAACGACTGCACCTTTCTTATAAAATAAGTAGTCATCCGCATATAGTGCCTTGCCCGTACTTCCTTGTCATCTTGAAAATCTTCCCATAAATCCTCAATATGGTGAAGATGGGCGTACCCTAACCCTAGCACCTTCCTTACATGTCCGTATGGGTCTACTCAGGGGTGAGCAATATGCAGGTGAAAATGATAATCTTTCAGCTCCTTTTCAGAATTCCTTGCGCATTGGGAGGTTTGTAACTTGTACATTCCTTGGCCGAAAGTCAAAGGATAGGAGATCCTTGCGAAGTGTTTTCCAGTGAGGACCGATAGTATGTGTTGAAGCTGTCGAGAAAGCTCTAGTAGGATGATCCGGTCATTGGGGTACCGGGGCAGCTTATTTGGCCTTTCCGTGAAGCCCTGGGCATGGATGTACGTAAATTTTGGATATTGGATGAAGAGGAAGGCATATTGCTTCAGGAAGGCCCGAGCACTATGAGAGACCCTTCTCTCAAAATCTCCAACAATTATTCTAATGATATGCCCAATGAAGGCGTCATTGACCCTGCAATACTCCCTTTTAAAATTCTGGTATTGGAGTTGGGGATACCTATCATAGGGTTTTAGTTTTTGACCTTGTTCTTC
Source organism: Sequoia sempervirens (assembly GCA_007258455.2). Taxonomy (NCBI): domain Eukaryota; kingdom Viridiplantae; phylum Streptophyta; class Pinopsida; order Cupressales; family Cupressaceae; genus Sequoia; species Sequoia sempervirens. Next base: position 45,872,667 of record VDFB02353493.1, read on the forward strand.
ATTGGGTGCCATGAACAACCCGTTGTATTGCCTCCGATCCTCCAAGGAATAGATGAGGTATGAAGTCATATAGAATTTGGAGCTTTTCTTCACGTTGAGGAACTGCTGATGGGAGCAATTGCTTATTATTCCTCCCTAATAGAATGAGGACTTGGTGGTGACGTCCTCATCTCCTCGAAGGATCTGTTCAACAAAGTATACCATCCACCCCTGAAAGAAGGTTGCATTAGGGAGGCCCATAACCCTGCTTAGCATTGTGACCAAATTGTGGTAGTCTTCATAAAAATAGTTGTGGAAGAGTTCATTAGGAACCTTTGCGATGCTGCCCTGCTTCTCCTTAAGCCAATGCTGATTTATTAACTTTTTGTAGCCTGTCGGGTTATCATTCCATGCCGCTTGACACTCCTCAATAGTAGGTGTCTCCATTTTGATGAAGGTGGGAATATGAAAGGTATTTGTGATCCCTTCAGCTAACATATCGACGAGAATGTTGCCATCCCTGTCAACAATTGTTCTTGTATCTGGTTTGTATGCCTGTCGATAGGCCATGACGAGCTCGGGGGCTACAAGAGATGGTTGAAAGCCTGCTGCTTTTTCTATTCCACTTTTTCTGATAAGCCTTGTATTTTTGGTCGTTGGGTTGACCCTGACCCTTTGTTTGAACTCATCAATATCGACATGGCTGATATTGGTGTCAGTGATTTCTCTCCAATCTATGGCAACCTTTGAGTGTAGGGGCTCCCCCTGGAACTGGTATTTCATTTGGTCCTTGTCCTCTTTTCCTCAAGGAGTCTTGCCCAACTTCTTTCCTTTTTCCTTTTCTAGAGCTGCCCCCGAATGTCCTACACCTGATTCCATATATCCTGCAAGTAATGGCGCAGTCAGTGCAATTGATCACAAAAGTCTTCATGTTAGTCGAAATCCCATGGATGAAATTAATTCTAAATAATCTATCATTCATAAAATGATACTTTTATCTCCTGATGTCATTGGTCTTTTAATTAAGATCTTTTGGATAGTCCGAGCATGGAGGGTCGGACTTCCTTGGCAGGAATACTGTTTAGAAAGGTAGATGGGGCGGAGTGCTCTGAGAGATCTTTCCCAGCCGAATTTTGATGGTTCAAAGGGAGCGTAACAAAGAGGGCTAAAATTAAGCACATGGGTCGAGATTAGATTCCTAATTTGAGGTTGACTTAGGAGCATCTAGAGGTACAAGGCCGGAAAGCCGTCCAGGGTTGGCCATTTGGAACATCTGAGCAAGAATGAAGTTCTGGGGGAGAAGTTCCGAGGTCTGGGACTCGGAGGGTCCAAGGGCAGTTGCATGGTTTTTAGTTTCGTAGTTGAAAGTCCTCGGGGCCAAGCGAGCAGGATGTTATCATTGCCTCACCGTCCGGGACGGTGATCGTCAGGAGGAATTCCGGGGGGTCGAGCCCGAAAGGGGAAAAAGCTATCAATTCATTTTCAGTTTCAATCAGGCAGATGGAATTCACCTGCAGATACTTGATTGGTGAGACATTAATCATCAGAACGAAGTCATGGTGAGTGTTTCATGTCTCACAAATCGGCTCATGAGTGAATACTTCGGCCAAACAAATAGTACTCGGCAACTGGTCTTGGCAAAATCTTTTGGTCTTGCCGACTGGCGGTAGGAAGATGACACATCGGCAGGAGATTTGTGTCTTTGGAGGGATGTCTTGCCGACTTCCTCGGGTCTCACCGAATAAGCATGTCAACAGGATTTTTGTATTTTTGGAGAGATGTCTTGCCAACTTGTTCGGGTCTCGCCGACTAAGCACGTCGGTAGGAGTTTTGCATTTTTGGAGAGATGTCTTGCCGAATTCCTCGGGTCTTGCCGAATTCCTCGGGTCTTGCCGACTAAGCACATTGGCAAGAGTTTTGCATTTTTAGAGAGATGTCTTACCAACTTCCTCGGGTCTCGCCAACTAAAAAAAGGGAGGACTGGACCCAGCATCAATGCCAGACATTGGATTTTGACTTCGTGTTCTCACGACGATGAGACGCCCGAAGCCCGAGGGCCAGAAAGATGAACACGATTCTCCCTTTGGCGGGGGAGAGGGGATGGAGTCCCGGATAGCTGAGCCCAACACGGACGAAGCCATTTGAAGTTGAATTGCGAGCTCCTAGCGGCGATTAGAGAACCGGGGTTCGGGAGGTGTAAGGCCACTGAGGTTTTGCTGTTTGAGATCTATCTTGTAGACAGTCGGCTAAGGGGACCTCGGAGCCTGGAGGGTGGAGCTCTAATGAAGTTTCAAATTTAGGGGCGGCGGAATCCGAACGAAGTTCCGAAGGGCAGGATCTGACAGCGATGAGGTCAACGAGGTTAATCGGTTGGAAACCACCGCGGAAAAAGATCATCCGAGACCCGGAGGGCACTTAGGATATGTTGAATGTGGATGACAAAAGGAAAGGCGAGCCTCGAGGCATGGGTGGACAGGACAACTTCGTCGTTTGACATGGTAGAATCCCCATGGACTTCTGGCGGCTCGGGCCCGAAGAATAAAGACGGTGGCTAAAATTTGTGGTTTTTAGTTTTCAACCTCAACGTCAAAGGGACGATGGCGATCCGAGGATCTGGGTCTTAGGGGTCAAATAGCCGATGTTCGTTGTTTCTTTGCTTTCGACTACCAAGAGAAGACCCGGGCCTGGAGGGCATAAATGCCCCTATGCGGAGAACAGCCGTGGGCGGATGAATCTCTGAATCGATCATGAGGGTGCTACAGAGGGCATTCTCAAATTTGAGGATGTGGGTTTTGTTTGTTGTGTCGTGTTTTATTATTCACATGTCCTTTTTGTCATTTTTCGTTCATTTTAAGCCTTGAAAATCATGAAAACATTTCTCGAGAGGGTAAATGGTAAACCTACCTCGGACACTCGATGTGGTAAGGGGTTAAATCGACTAGCGATCGACAAGTGAAGGCAATGGGCATGAGGGCGGTGATCTACGAACATGGGGATCCTCTCTGGCAAGCACCTTGACCTCCCTCTACAACATTGGCGAGTGAGAATGATAGGCTTGAGCAGGATATTTATACCCCAACTGCCATTAATGGTTGTATTAAATGCAAGTACAATAGCCAATTAAGTTGGTGGATTTTGAACTCGCAGATGGCGGCAGGAGATTCGGGGTCCAGAGGCCAGAAGGACGTGAGGCAGTAGCCGTTTGCAAAAAAAACCCGCCTAGAAATCACCGGAGGCAAAGGGAAAGTCAGAGCCCGGAGGGCGGAATTCTGCCGCGATTTTGCCGTAGGGAACGACGAAAACCATGCGGAACTCTAGGAATGGAAGACCGGAGAATCGGGCCCGAAGGGTATGAAGGCATCCAAAAACTTTGCAAATTTTGACAGACGGAGATCAGGATGCTGAGACCTGGGACTCGGAAAGACAAAAGTCGTCTACCATCCGGAACGACGGACACAAAGGGGAAACCCAGCAAGGGAAACTTGAAGGGGCGGGCCCGGCAGGGCCCAAGGCCGCTAACAGAGGCAAACTTTCCAGGGAGACCGCCCAAGGCACCAGGACCTGACAAAATTAAAGGGGCGAAGTATGGTCAACTTATTAAAGAGATTTTGGAGGTGTACTAACCACCTGGGATGCCAAAATGGGGCACGCAAAACGAGGTGGCGATAAAAATGACCTGGTAGGGCGAAAGAAAAAGAGGGTCCCCATTTCCGAACGGGGTGTGTGTGTTGAGGGCACAATAGTGACCATACTAGACATACAAGAGATATCAAAAACTCTCATACAATTGAGTGTAGAGAAGAAGAATCAAAAAGTAAAGGTCAAGTAGGTGGTAGAAAGGGAGATAATTCAAAATTTTGGGGAAGAGAAGGAAGAAGAAGAGGTATAAGAGATACATAAGCGTTTGTACAAGAAGAAGAAAAAGGAACACATAGTTTAAATATAACAACAAGAGGCAACAAAGAAACCACAACCATCAATCAATGTTATGATGACTACAAATTCCATAGTCTATTGAATGGTATGCTTTCACAAGTCCTATCCATGTATGAAGATGAAGAAATAAGTAATAAGGATAGGACAATATAGATCCCAATATTATATATAAGGAAATTTGATAAAATTTTAGAGGAAGTGATCAAAGACTTCCCACAATCAATAATCATCACAATCTAAGAGAAAAGGGAGAAATCCCTAAAAGAGAAAGAAGAAATAAGGAAAAAAGCTATTACAGAGGTAGGGTCTGAACTTACTGTAGATCAGAAGGAGCAACTTACATGAGCTCAAAATTAAAGGAGTACTTAAACATCTCATCCACTTGCATCTTGTGCTTGAATCATAACCTTCACCATCTACTACCGTTATATTTAATCCCTTTTTTCCCTTTGCTTAATTCCTCAATTTGTTGCTAAATATTTTCTTCTTCCCTATTTTGTCTCCTTAATTATCTATCTAAAATTTAAGAAGTAAAAATTTAAGCTTGAAAAATTGCTACTATAATATAGCTAGTCTCATCCTTATTTCAACAATGGAAATCTTTGCAATCCATTTGGACATTACATCTTTCAAGTATAGAATAAATGGTGCAAACACACTTAAATGATCTAATGATTGAAGCTTATGGTTAGCATGAAGAAACAAAGTCACAAAATCAATGCTCAAAGATGTAACTTCTTAGATTGTACTAAAAGTAACATGGCTTCCATGTCTCTTAAAAATAAGAGGGTGCTTAGAGTGAAACTTCACTGGATAATAATCTAGAAAATGTTGTAAATAATTTAAGAAGTGCCCTTTGGTTATGTAAGAATGTGGTTGGGTTGTTTGTGTATCCCTAGTTTATAGTTAGTTGTATACATTTTTAGTTATATTTTTTCCTTAGAAAGATAGAACCTTGATATTGTTATTCACATCTTTATTTATATATGCAACATTATTTTCTACTCTAATTTTTCATAGAATATGAGGCACATTTCTACTACCCAATTTTGTAATAACTCACACTGCATAATTTCTTCCTACTTTTGTACTTGTTTCATCACATATCTTGCTTGTCCCATATTTGTTTGAAGTATACATTTTCTCCAAGTTATCATTGAAAGTCACTATAATGTCTAGTCACAACATCAATCATGGTTTATCTCTATCAAGACTCTCAATTTTCCTTCCTATCAAATTTAGATAATATTTATAAAAATTAGCTCACCATGATCTTCCTATTACACCATTCTTAAAAAAGATTTGGCCTTGTCTAAAAAGTCAATATTAAACATGTGTTTTTCTACTATGTAGTGAGCCTTACATCTTATTTCATTTTGTTAGGTACATCAATTGTTAGTGGATAAGGTTAAAAAAAACACATTAGTTGGACATACCTTGGAATACAATAAATAATATAGCATGTTGAAAATATAAATCATTCACTAATGAATTAATTTGGATTTTGTTCACCAATAAAAGTTGTAAACTTATGATCTTTTTAAAATTTCAAAATATGTAATTTGAAAGACTTAATTTGATGTTGACAACTATGTTAAATGCATTTGGACTAGGTGCATATTGAAGTGTTACAAACTCAGACCATTCAATGTATGACAAAGACACAATATTTTATTTGATTATAATAACATTATGTTTAATAAATAATGTTTATGTACAATGAATTAAATTGACTTATATCTTCTTTATAAATAGATTTTGACCACTATTAATTACACATATTTTTATATATTAAAGATTTATATCTTTTAAAAACAATACTAATTAAATAATAAATAACATTTTATTATATAATTATTGATTTTCTATATAATAAATCCTCATATAAAAGCACTCTCCCGACTCTTACACCCACTCAGCTAGTGGGTCCTCTCCCTGAAATCTCAACGTGTGATAATTTCTTCGGCTGGATTTGATATAAGGTGGGTTCCGCCATGCACAGTAAAGGCGGCCGCCGGCGGACATTAGGCACACGAATTAACCACGTGTCCATTTCTTAGAAAGTTCTTGACTAAACCACGTTCTGTCACGTATTGACTCCTGATTCAACGTACAGAAGAGAGCCGCCAAGCGTCTCCATATTTGATTCCCCTTCCTCCTCTTCTCCATCCTTATTTCCATTTCTTTCTGTGAGTGTTTTCAAACTTCCATGGCCAACGTTATTGAACGTTGCAATTCCTCTTCTGAGGGCACAGTTGATGAGATGGAGCAACGCAAAATTGAGGTACTTATTCTGAGAAGTTAGAACCCTGTTTTTCACTTCCTGTTTGATCTTTCATCATGTATATTCATGGAGATTTCTTTTGCAGATTGTTGCTGAATTGAAGCGTATCAACGAGGAGAACCAGAAGCTCACGTTCATGATAAATCTTCTTTCGAAAAACTATCAAAGCTTACAAACACAGCTCATAAAGCACCAGGTATACAGAGGTGGAAATCCTTGATGGCAGTAACAAATTGGACTTTGTCAAATTTCTTAATTTATTTTTTGGGCTCTTTATGCAGGAAGATCATTTGAGGCCATCTCCAAGAACCATGGGAAAGACTCTGAAATTAGGCATGAACATAGCAGAGGATCTGCATCATGGAAGCTCTAGGGAGGAAGTCAATATGGATTCTAATATCAATTCTAGCAGTTCTGAGGAGACCTCCAAGGCCTTCTTAGACAAGAATTTTGAAGATACAGTAGAGGATTTGCAACTGCCAGGAAAAAAAAGGAAAATAAACAGTGAATTGCAGGAGCAGAGTAAGAGTGAGAATGGCAATTCAAGTAGTGATGGAGATTGCCACAGTAAGAAAGGCTCTGTCTTTCAGACTGTGACTGTGCATAAGAAAGTCATGACTACACAGACAAGATCAGAGACAACCACGGTAATGATCTGGTCTACTTTTATGATCTTCAAAAGCATGTGAACTTCTATATAAATCAATGACTAATTAGATTGCAGAGATTTCTGGATTTAAACTATGTGTTATTTTTGAACATCAACGTTTCAGATCAAATTCCATGATCCATCGTCAGGATGCAAAATAGATAGAGAGACGAGTGATGATGGATCATGGAATTTGATCCGAATCATTGATGTTAAAAAATAACACAGTTTAAATCCAGAAATCTCAACAATCTAATAATATGGACTGTGGAAACAAAATGTTTTCAATGACTAATTTTTAATCTGCTCTGATTTTTTCAGCTTAACGATGGCTACCAATGGCGAAAATATGGGCAAAAGATGACCAGAAACAACCCATGGCCGAGAGCTTATTACAGATGTGCCATTGGACCTTCTTGCCCAGTTAGAAAGCATGTACAGAGGTGTGGTCATGACCCCGCTATTGTGAGCACTACTTACAAAGGCCAACATAATCATTTTATGAAGCCTGTGGATAAGGCCCCCATGAACGCTGCAACTGATCTGAAAATTGCTAAGAGTTGTGCCAGCTTGATAGCAGGAAATGGGTTCATGTTTCCATCCTCAGTCTCATTCATGGGGTCTTCTCCTGTAATCACTCTCGATCTTACAAAAAATCTTGAAAACCCCTGAATCAAAAATTCATGGGACCTGAATGGCTTAGGTTCAGGACAGTTTAGAAGAGTTTATACATCACACGAGCTGTTTAGTTGGAAACCTAATTCCTAGAGCAAGCAGCTGGTGCATTGATCCTTACATACTGGTTGGTTGTTTGGGGAAGGGACAGAGTTTATTTGTATCAGGAACTTTTGAAGTTAACTCAATTGTGGCCAAAATTGTAAATATAGATTTGTATCTGTTTGGTTAACTCAATTTGAAATCCAAGATATTGTTTTGAATTCATAGTTCTCACCCTGTTTTATAATCTGCAAACTTTGATTTATGATTGTTTTGCAATTTATATGGGTTTTTACAAGGTTCGGTTTGAGAGGAGGAAGTAAACATAGCTTGTTCTGATCTGATTAAAAATTGATACATTTCCTTAAAAACTTGGCCCTGGACTCTAAGATTGAGCATTTAATCACAAGAAGTATTAAACCCAATATATAGTGAAATATCATATCCTTCAGCAGCCAATGGCATGTGTATTTTCATTATGTATAGACATTCGATTAACGTTGGCCCAAGTTCGTCTTCATTGTTAGTGTCTATGCATTTTCAAACTTATCATAACTATAGTAAATTATAAATAATGTTTCTATGAAATAATAGATTCACATTTAAGTTTAAGTTGGGGTTTAATCATTTACCAAAAAAATTGTACTCATGAAATCATTAATTGTTATATTGACAATTAAAATGTTATATGTATTGTTGTATATTTTATTAAATTTGATATCTAGTGTTATTAGTTCCTATAGTGGAGATTCAAATCTTAATTTGGGATTAAAATTTTGAACTTCAGTCAATCAAAATCTATACTTCAGTCAATCAAAATCTGAAATTTTCATGTCCAAATTTTGTTTGCTATGGTTGCTATATACAATTTGCTAAAATTTTAATTGTTTGTAACAAAAAAAATAATTTTGTCAAATTTTGATTGGTTGTTTAATACGTGCATGCAGTTTTGGAGGCAAGAGAGTGCACGACCATCATGACTTGACCTGCAAGGCTCCTGCATATTGTCAAATTTGGGAGCAAATAGGTAACGAGCGATTTAGATAGTTGGCAATTAGTGTTTTTAGCTATGTTGACAAGTTGACATAGAAGCATATTTGCATGGAGAGGAGACATGGCAGTAATAAAAAGGAAGGCATTGAAATATACAGCTGGAAAAACATTTTTTTCAGGTTACAGTCCCAACTTCTGTTGGGAGTTTATTATATTGTATTACAAGTCGAGTTGCTTGGTGCATTACCTAGTCTTGTTCCATTCCATGCTAGTAAAGCTAGGATTTTTTAAACCTTTCTGTGCAACCCACTAATTCTTGAAGTGGAGGAGAAAAAAATATTTTGTTTGATTGTAGGAGATGCAATCATGCAACCACAGATTGCACAAACAATAGAAAATTGTACCGATCATCAAATTGAGGGATACATTCATCTCCAAGTGACTTTGATAGAATGGATCCTCCTAGTTGTGATTTCTTAAGAAAATGAGTTTTTATGTATATGTATACTCATAGTATGCTATAAGCAACTACTTTTAAGAATAGAGATGACAAACTTAGATAATGAGATTGTGTCATGAATTTTAATCATTAGCATTTTCTTCAACATCCTTCCTATGTTCACCTTCAATTGTGTGTTCTATCTTTTCCTTGATCTTGATCTACTAATTTGTATAAACAATTAAATTCATTTAAAATCACTAGCTAAATCTTCCCAATTTAATTTATACTAAAAGAAATTTATACATAAACATGCATGCCTATAGACATACCTATTACACATTAAAATATGATTAATTATTTTGAAACACTAAAAAATTATAAATATAAATATAAGATAGTAGATGATATATAGATAAAAAATATATAAATTGTACAAAATATAAATATAAATAAATGTAAATAAAATAAATTACATCCATTTCAATTAAAGATTCACTAAATGAAAGAAATCACACATTTATCTAAATTAATTTCAATTATTATGTCTTACATTAGTTAGCTCATTAATTAAGTTAGATAGTCTATAATATACCTAGGAATATGATATTATAATATATATAGATTGATGGATATGTTGACATGTGGCACACATCCCTTAAGTTAGTTATATTGAGTCATGTAACTAATTTGTTTGATTAATTATATTAGGAGTTGAGTAGGCCTTCATTAGGATTACCCCTCCATTGCATTATTAGGAGGAGGTCTATATAAATGATGTTATTATCATTTTGAGATATATGTGAAGTCTGATATTGTATTTGGGATCTCCTAGATATATAGCATAGAGTGGCTTCTTCCATAAGAAGTATTGTACATGGTGTTATCCTACCTCAGGGGTTTACTATATTTCGACATATATTGGATATTAGGGCATATTGGCCCACAAAATTCTCTAGTGTTGGTTGAGATCTATATTATACATTATATTATTTCCATTATTATATGTGTGGATCTTACCAAGTGGTATTATATCATTGATTTGGAAAAAAATGGATGAAACCCTAGTTTTTTAAGATTCGGCTATATTTTTCAAATGGTTGTGAATTTTCTAGTAATTATTTTGCTAAATTTGAAGGATAATATAAGGAAGCTACAATCCAAAAATCAGACTTTTATCATCAATACTTTGCAAGTTATTACAATTATATGATTTTTCATAAATTCTCCTTTTGGGCCGCGAACCAAGGTACTTTTTGAAAATTTTAAATTTTTGGAAAGGGTATCAAAAATTATTAGGGATCTATTAGTTTAATTTTTTAATTTGAGGCCAACTTCATCATGTATTGGTCACATCAAAGTTGGGTCAATTGAATTTGATAGAATGGTTATCTATTGAAAGCAATTTTTCGTAATCACTAGTTTCAATGGAGATTATTACTTTTGATGGAAGTGGAGATACATTATAATGGTGGTAAAAATATAAAATATATCATGGAAAATATACTTTTATTGTTGTTTAAAAGGTGAAGCTAGACATTGGTATGAACCATTGAATGTGGATATTTCTTCCATGGATGAACTAGAATAAGTTTTCTTTGATAGATGGGATCCAAAAGATGATGAAGAAAAAGAGGATAAAGAAAATAAAGAAGAAGAGGAAGAGGAGGAAGAAAATAAAGAAGAGGAGGAAGAAAATGAACAAGAAGAAAAGAAGAAAATAAAGAATAGGGAGAAGAGAAGGAATAAAATAGAGAAGAAAGGGAAGAAGATGAGGAAGAAGAAATTTAATATGGAGAAGCAGAAGGATAAGGAGAAAAATTAAAATAACAAGGATAAGATATTGGTATATTCTCTCTAGCTCCAAGGAAGGAAGATTCAATCCTTCAATTTCATGGGTGCATTCAAAAGGAAAAGGTTATTGTCTCTATAAACCCTAATATAAAGTATAACTTCATCAACATTTAATTAACCAAGAAGCTACATGTAGGTGCAATGAAAATCAAGGAAAATTAAATTATGGGTATGTATATTTAATTTTTTAAATATTTCAATCTCTCTATGGATAAGTATGTTTTTCATTCAAACTTTCATGGTTTGGATATGGATGGGTTGGATATTGTTCTTGGTTATCCTTGGTTAGAATCTTTGGGAACAACAAATATCAATGTGCAAAAGAAGTTCATGAAGCTTTGATATAGAAGGAAAAAAATACATTATAGGATATTACACATAATGAAGTCCAAAGGAAAGTCAAGGAGGAGAAAATTCAAGAATCCCATGAAGATTGTAACAATGAATTTGGGAAAAAGCAAGAGGATCAAGATGTTGAGAAAAATTTAGAGACAAATAAGTCTGCTAAGGAATCACAAAATATAGTGGCAGGAAATGGTGAAGAATCAAAGAATGTTCCAATGATGGAAAAGGGTGCAATATATAGGCATCCACATCATTGAGAGAGGTGGGAATTATGGAGGAAACCATCATGGATACATGAAAAAATATGGATTCGACAAGTAAATGACTATGGACCTTCATGGAATCAAAGAAATAATTATACCAATCAGTGGTATCATAGAAGTAATTGCTCTCTAGGTAAGAAAACAATGACTTACTATGAAAAGGAATAGAATCAAAGGGGTACAAAAGAATATGGACCAAGGATGGGATATCTAAGAAATATCAAGAAAAAGGAACAAGGATAAACTATGGATGGTTAGATGATTTGTCATTGCATCGTATTTCTAATAACTTGCAAAAAACATACTATTTAGTTTCTTCTCATGTTTGGAGAATGAAAAATCTCAAGAAGGGATGGTATATTATGTACCTAGGTATATGATCTATTATAATGTATTTATATGGATGAAGATTCTGACATTTGACACACATCCCTTAATTTAGTTATATTGAGTCATGTGAATAACTTGTGTAATTAATTATAATAGGAGTTGTGCCACACCCTTAATATTAGAGTATATTAGGTTATGAATAGTCATCTTGTGGCTATCTTAACTCATAATTAAGTCATATTATCATTATTATATTTTTATTTAGTTAACTGTGTTGGCCTAGGGCTTATACAGGGTTATCTAAGTCATCTTGGGTGATATCCTAGGCATAAATAGGTATCTATACGAGGTTGTGAGTCTTATTTCATCATCGTATTCTAAATTGTGTTCTAAATGGAGATATTTAGAGGTCTTCCCCCTTGAAGTGGCTTGTTATTCTTAGTTATCATCAAGTATTTTCAACATATTAAATTCTATCATATTCTTCTATTGTTTAAGTTATTTCATTACAAATCATATATCTATGATTTTAGTGAATTTTTCTCTCATTTTTAAATGGTTTTTTAATAAGATATTAAATAATCTACAAACCATGTTTCAGAGGAATGAGAGATGAATTGAGTGATTTATAGTAAAATTAGCATTTTTTCATAATTTATTTGGAAAGTTCATATCTCCCAAAACCTATTGAATTAGTTCCTAATTTTTGGTAGGTGTTTAAAGAATTATTAGAGGAGGCTACAATTCAAATTACAAATAATTTTAATAATAAATAAGTGAGCTAGTACAAAATTTGGGTTTCGACAAAAGTCACTCTCATGGTTGCAAATCACTTGATTTTTAGGATATTTTTCTATTGAAGTGTGACCTAGGACTTGGTAAGTTACAGTAAATTTTTTGGATTATTTTAAATTTATTTGTCTAATTTATTAAAAAAATATTTTCTACCATCATGACGAGGCCTACAACAAGAGGAAAAAAGAATGCTACCACACCGAGGAAGTCTTCAAAGAATGATGAGGTAGAAATTCATGATTTTAACCCTAAGGATGAAATAAACAAATTCAAGGGTGATATTTCATCATTAGAGAAAAATATTACTAAAGAAATGAGTGAATTGAAATCACTTATTTAGGGTATGAAGCGTAATAGTGAAGATTCACCTAGTAAGGTAGAAAATAATACTTTTTTGGGGCATGAATTCCTTGGACTTGACTTTTATTGAACAAGAAGGATCCTTCCTTTAATAATAATATTCCAAGGCAATTTATACCCAATTTGGATATGATAAAGTTTGATGGAAAGGATCCAACCAATTGGCTATGCCAAATGGAGCAATAATTTGATATTCATCATGTTCCTAGTCAACAAAACAAGGATATGGCATCATTATACCTAAAACTAGATCAATTTATTTTATATCATTGGTTGTGTGATGAGAAGAGAAAAAAGGGTTGTGTGGTCACATGGTTAATTTTTCAAGAGGAACTTGCTACCCATTATGGATATCTACTTCTGCCAACTAACTAAATTAAAGCAAACAAAAATGGTCAAAGATTATATTCAACAATTTCAAACCCTTGGTCTAAGACTGACAAATGTGACAAAAAAAAATTTGAAGGAACTATTTCTAGGAGGTTTAAAGGATCACATAAAATATGAAGTACAGTTGTTCCAACCATAATCCTTATCATAAGCAATATTAATGGAAAGAAAAGTTGAGGAGAATTTTTTGGCTAGTAGGCAACAAGGGATTGTAAATGTAAGTGAAAGGATATCTCCTACATATTCATTACCTCAACCTAGTAGGTTGACCAGAACAAATTGAGGAGAAGAGAGAAAAAAGTGTTATTTTTTATTTGTGATAGTAAATATAGCCAAGGACATAAATGCAATGAGAATAAATTATTCTATATTGAAGGTCCAAGTGAGGAAGAAGAGGATGATCCAATATTAGAAGGTGATAAGGAGTTAGAGGATGAATCACATGATCCCCAACCAATAATTTCTTGTCATGTACTCTCCAGTTTTAGCACCCCACAAAATATCAAGGTAGTAAGTTTCTTAATAAAGTAGAAAGTAACAGTGTTGATTGAATCATGTAGCATTCATAATTTCATTGACAAAAAGTTGGATACTCAAATCTAATTTTTTTATATATCTAGCTATTGAGTTTAAAGTCTTGATTGTAGATGGTGGTATTGTTATTCATTTTGGAAAGTACCATAGCATTAAATTATCTATATGGGAGATTATCACCTTGATAGCCCAATGTATTCTATCTCCATGGATGCAACATATATTTTTTTGGGAGTACAATTGCTTACTACTTTGGGAATGATTTAGATGAACATCCAAGAACTATTCATGAGATTTCAATTAGAAGGAAAGATGATAGAGCTCATAGGGTTGAAGGAAAAGTCCCCACAAATGGTAAGCTCTCGTCAAATGCAGTAGTTACTTAAGAAAGGAGTTGATGGTTTTGTGTCCTACTTATGTTCTTTAGAAACCACTCAATATGATGCTCCCACCCATCTAGATTATCAATAAATAATTGATCATCACTTAGTGGATTTTAGAGATATGCCTAAAGGACTTCCTCCTAAGAGGGATCATGATCATGCCATAAAAATAGTTCCATGGAGCCAACCACCCAACATCAAATCTTACTAGTACCCACATATACATAAAAGTGAGATAGAAAATATTGTTGAGGAGATGTTAGGGGCATGAATTATTAGGCATAGTGAAAGTGCTTACTCCTCACTTGTGGTGATGGTGTGGAAGAAGGATGAAACTTGGTGCATGTTTTTAGACTATAGAGTTCTCAACATGTACATCATCAAAGATAAGTTTTCTATTCCAACCATTGATGATTTTCTAGATGAATTGAATGGAGCTATGAATTTTAAAAAGTTAGATTTTAGATCAGGTTGTCACCAAATTCAAATTAAGGAAGAACATATTTGTAGGATAACATTTAGGACTCATGAGGGTCATTATGCATTTTTGGTGATGCCATTTGGTCTTATCAATGCACCATCTACATTTCAAAGTTTGATGAATTCCATCTTTAATTTTTTTTAAGGAAGTTTGTATTAGTGTTCTTTGATGATATATTGATTTATAGCAAGACATAGGAAGAACACTTACAACACGTAGATCAAGTATTAAAAGTTCTTGAAGAGCATCAACTCTATGCTAAGCCATCCAAGTGTGCTTTTGGTCTCAATGAGGTGGAGTACTTGGGACACATAGTTTCACATAAAGGAGTTAAGGTGGGTCCTAACCAAATTAAGGCTATCATGGAATGGCCTAATCTTAATAACATTAAGAAATTGAGGGGTTTCTTGGGATTGACTTGATACTATAAAAAAAATTGTGAAAAATTATGACCATATAGAAGCACACCTCACAACTTTATTGAAGAAGGATTATTTTCACTGGAATGAATATGCTAATGTGGCATTTGAAATGTTGAAGGAGGATATGTGTACAACTCTAATTCTCGCTACACTAATTTTCACTAAGAATTTTATTATGGAATGTGATCCTTGAAAAATGATATAGTAGTTCTCATGTAGGAGGGTCAACCCATTGCTTTTGAGAGTCATCAATTGAAGGGTAAAAATCAACTCAAACCTATCTATGAGAAGTAAATTCTAGCTATTCTTCATGCATTAAGGAAATGGAGGCCATATCTAATGGGTAGACACTTCAAGGTGAAGATGTAAATCATGATAGCCTAAAATATTTTTTGGAACAAAGATTATCTTTTGTTCAGAGAAACAAAAATGGGTCACTAAGATATTGGGATATGGTTTTTAGATATATATGAAAGGGAAGGAATATGTTGTGGTAGATGTACTATCGAGGAAGGATGAGAAGGATGAATCTTTATTGTGTGTCATTTCAATATTACAAGAAGATTGGGTAGTAGAGGCCAAATCAAAGTGACATGATGATGTTGCGACAAGTAATCTTATTCAACAATTACAATGTGATCATAGTAGTTTAGATAAGTTTTTATAGAAGGGAGATACTTTGTGGTATAAAGAGAGATTGTATCTTTGCAAGAATTCCTCTCTCAAACAAAATATTCACACAAAGCTTCATGAGTCTCCAATGGGTGGTCATTCAATATTTTTGAAGACATATCATCAGGTCAATAAAGACTTCATTTGGGAAGGGATAAAAGGGGATGTTCAAAAATTTGTTGTAGAATGTTTGATTTTTTAAAGAAATAAAGGGGAGAAAATTATGACACCTGGTCTCTTACAACCCTTAGTTATTCCTAGCCAACGTCAAGAAGAGGTCTTCATGGACTTCATCATTGGGCTTCCAAGATATAATGGTATGAATGCCATCATGTTGACTAGTAGTGGATCACCTCACTAAATATGTATAGTTATTGGATTATCACATCCTTTTACAAGTATAGTGGTAAAAGAATTTTTGGAGAATATTTAAAAGCTACATGGTATACCTAAGGTTATTTTTTTTGAAAAGGAAAAAACAGGTTTTACAGGGACCTGAAACCGCAGAGTTCAAACAACAAAAGATATAAAATAAGGTTATTGTTAGTGACTATGATCTTATCTTTACTAGTAACTTTTGGATAGTTATATTCAACTTTTTGGGTACTCAGTTGGCTCATAGTTCTTCATACTAGATCCTCAATCCAATGGGAAAACTAAGGTTGTTAAGAAGTGTTTGGAAGGATATCTACATTTTTTTGGTTCAGATAAACAATGTTCAGATAAACAATCTCAATGGGTAGATTGGCTACCACTAGCAGAATGGTGGTATAACACTTCCTTCCATAGTTCTTAAAAAATTTCTCCATTTATGGCATTGTATGGATATCATCCTCCTTCCATCATATCACCATTAAAGGTGTCACCAAAAGTTCAATTTGTGGAGGACCACATGCTTCATCAACAACAGGTACTTTTAGGACTTAAAGAGAATCTATCCATGGCACAAAATTGAATGAAGTAGTAGGTGGACCAACACTGTAGTGAAAGAAGTTTTGAAGTTGGGGATTGGGTTTTCTTGAGATTGCAACCTTATAAAAAATTTCACTGAAGAAACAATCAAAGAATAACAATTTTTCTCCAAATATTATGGCCCATATCAAATCATGCAAAAGATAGTTAGTATTGCCTACAAGCTTGAATTGTTATAAAAAACAAAAATACATCCATTTTTTCATGTTTCTTATTTGAAGAAGGGAATTGAGAATAATATCCCTACTCAAACAATATTACCAAAGCTTGATGAAGGAGGAAGAATCATATTAGAACCAAAGTGTATTCTTCAAAAACACACAAGGTGTAACACCCCTCCTTTTTTGTACTCCGATAATTAGGCAATGTTTTCCTATGATATGCTTTGATCATGTTAGCATGTGAATTAATGATGCTTTATGCTTTGATTATGTTAATGATGTTAGTTTTGTCAGTTAGTGATATTGTATTGGTGAAGGGGACGGGGTTGTACCACTCGCTTGCGAGTGCCCTACGATTCTGAGATTTTCTCTTCACGGTGTGTCTGATCATACTATGTATATATGCACATTCGACATGCTCTTTGTTGCAGGTTGGCAGGTACATGACATCGACTCCACCTGGTTTCCAGGTCTGAGCATGTCCATTGACCAACGAAAATTATTTGGGAGATAGTAGCTAGGGTTTCCGAACCAGGTCGTCACCCTAGTCGTAGCGTGTTGTTGGTTTGTCGTCGGGGCCAGTTGTTTTAACTTGGTCGTTTCCCCTCGAGTGTTTATTTAATTTCAAGTTTAAGTTTATGAGGTGACTTGTGTAGTCTAATTAATGACTAAATGTGTTTAGTTGCAAGCTAAAAGTGATGAAATAGATTTTGGAAATTATATATAATGAATGTTTTGCCTTTTGGAGTTGTTGAAAATTAGTGATTAGTTAATAAATTTAATTGAATTAATAAAATAATCTAATTTCGAATTAGAGTTATTTTATTGATAATTTGAATTAATTGTGTGAATTAGCTAAATTATCCCTTTTGAATTAAAAGTGTAAAAGATTTAATTATTTTGTTGAATGTAAAGTGCTAAAATATTTGGATTCAAATTGGAAATAGGAAATGGGTTGAAGTTATTAAAAATTCAAATATTTTCTTATGCAAGACTTTGGGGTAGAAGAGATATTTTCAGAAAAGGTTGACTATTTGGCAAAAGATATTTGTGTTGAAATTGAAATAGGAATTTTGAAATTGAATTTAGTTTGTTTTTGAAAGTGAATTTGCATTTTGGATTGAAATTTAATGAGAATTAGAATTTGAATTAGAATTAGAATTTGAATGTGAATTTGGGGAGTTTAGAAAAAGAAAAGGATATATTTTGTTTGAGGTTTTTCTTTTCAACCTCCATGGATTCTTGGTTGGAGTTTTGGGTGGAGAAGCTTGAAGGAGTGCTTGGAAAAATCTCCATGGAGGAAGCTTGCCAAGTTTGGAGAGAACATAAGGTTCTACCTCTCTTTTCCCTTCCTCTTCTTGCTCATTTGAATGATTAAATCATAGTTTTAGATTCAATAAAAATGCATGGAAAAGCTTTTAAAATTGGTAAATGGTAGATAGTTTTGGTTTTGAAACCTAGCATGAAATTTAAACCAAGTCTTGGAAAGGAAAATCAAAGAAAACTCCACTGTTTAATCTAGTTTTGAAAACCCATTTGCTTCTTTGAAATAAGTTCCATTTTCTTAAATGGGGTTGTGATTATTTTCATAATTTGTGTATGAAATCAAGGTGTGGGTATATATATTTGTGAATTCAATCCTTTATTTCAACATATGTATTACCCACAAATATATTTACAATATATTTGTTGTTATTGAAATTTTTTTTTTGATGTGGGTTTAACCCAGAAAATTAAATCCTTGGTATTTTCGTTTTTTTTTAAAAACGCAGGTTTTTTTTTTTATATGTAATAAAATTTATTTTTTTGGGGAGGTGGAGGTCAAGCCCCACTTGCTTCACGCTCCAGCAGTGAGCGGTATTGTGTCTTGCTGGGTACGAGGAAGGCGGCATCTTATTGCCATGAGCTCGTAGCCCTGCGAGAGTGGGAGATACCGAGCCAGCCATATGAAGCGTGAGCTAGTGCAGAGCCGACCCTTTGTTTCTTTCTTTTTAATATTAAAGCAAAACAAAAATAAAATAATAATACAATTTCATTTTTTAAAAAAAAAAGGATGTTGGATATTTTTATTTAACCTAATTTTTGTATATATATATGATTTATATTATATTTTACATATTATATATATATAATAATCTATATTGTATATATAATATAAAATATAATATATTTTAATATATATGAAATTTAAGGGATTGTAGTAGAAGATTAAAATATATTTTATGATTATTCATGAGGATTTAAAAATAGGAAATGATTAGAAAATAAAATATTGTTTTATTTGATAAATTTTATTCAATGGGAATTTAAATTTAGGTAATATAAATTCTTTTATTGCAAATGAAATATCATTTAGTGGGTATATGTAAATAATGTTAAATGTCAAATTGGAACTTTTAAACCATCATGTGATTATTATAATTACGGAAATTGATATTTCAGTATATGGTCGTAAATTTTAATTAAATGTTTTTAAGTCATTATTTAAATGGAAATTAAAGGCATATCTTGTTTATTTTTCTAGACGTCGAATTATATAATACGTTTACGGAACTGAAAGTAAAGGACGAACTTAGTAATTAACCTAAATGATTTATTAATCAAGTGATCTATCTATGGTATGTGATCATGAAACCTAGGGAGAACAGTTGATTTAAATTTTAACCAGAAAGCTGCATCATTAAAGTGGTTGATTATGAATATGGTTATGAAATTTAGAGTAAATGATCTGTTCCTTATATATTCCAATGTCGTGATTAGAAATGAGATTGATTGACTGGATAAATGCAAGTTATGAAATCTGTGTTTGAATGGATTTAAGAAATCCGAACATTAGCTTACCTGTGTCTGAAATGCTTTTAATGGTTGTTCTTTCTTGTTCGATGTTGGGTGTACGGAGTTATTGTTTGAAGTCTTCCAGAGAGGGGATTTGTATTCTGTTGTGGGTTGTCTTTATGAAAGTCAACTTTTGGTGTGTCGTAGAAAATGTGCATAGTTATACCTTGTGGGTCACCCGGTTTTCACGAACGGGGATTTGTGCCTCCTTGGGTGTAGGAGAGGGTAATGTGATTTGGTTTCCTCCAATGTTGGAGTGGGTTTGTACGTTGTTTCCTCCAGTGTTGGAGTAAGTTCCTTGTTCTGTTTCCTCCTTGGTTTGGAGAGGTCATGTTATCTAGTTTCTTCTTGTGGGTGTGTTGTCGATAGGAGAGTGGCTCTTGGTGGGGGTCCGGCACACAAAGGGGCGCCAGGGTAACTCACCTAGAGTTTAATTAAGAGATAATTTAAATGAATTAATGGGGATCTTTCACACTAATAAGATAATGAATGCCTCTCTCGTGAAGCAAGTGAATGATAAGGCTCGAGATGAGATGGGACGCATAGTTTTGCGTGAGGGTCCGTAGGTAAGGCAAGCCCGGTAACCCATGATGGGGTCCAAGTAGCCTAGGAAGGTTGAGCTAGGGTAACTCATGTTAGGGTTAGAGATGGCAGATCTAACAATTAAATGCAGATTTTATATAAAACCGAGAAACTAAAACATTCACAGAAAAATTATAACACAGAGATTTAACGTGGTTCACCCAATTAGACATCCACCAAACCGCAGCCATCCAACACTTTTATTATCCAGTGTAAAACCTATTACAATCTTGAATAATCCGTTTTTCCTCATACTGAGAATACCCATCCGAACTCCTTTTACCAAGCTTAGAAGCTTCCAGATTTTGGGTTCACAAAATCGGATTTTCTTTTCATTGATTTTCCCTTTTTGGTGATCGAAAAGTAGGAAAAAATTTTCGGGTGCCGAACTACAGGGCCCAACCCGGCCCCAGTTGAGGCGGGGGGCCGGGTGTCATGTATACCATGGGCTATCAGATATAGCATGACCAGTCGCCACATACCAATCAACTCATGGCAATTTATGCATGACACTTTTCCTATGTCGACAGTTAATCAGTTATTGTGTGATGTACATGATCATTGTTCTCTGAAAGCATTGTAACTTCGTGTTAAGTGATGTTGTGACTGTTGTGGCTTAATGGCATTGTGGTTATAGATGTTAAGTGGCTTTGTGATTGTAGTTGTTTCAATTCAGTTTTTGTGTAAGCCTGTGTCTAGTGGTATATGGTCTTGTCTAGGAAATCCTTGTTACTATCTCCTAGCACGGAGGGAGTGGGGCCTTTGGGTTCCACGTGGTCGGGTGGCGTGCATCTTTCCGTTGGTTCTTCTTCATGTTCGTGTGTTTGAGATTTCCAGTTGGAGAGCTCGTTGGATGCGGTTGCTTTTCTGGCTTCGTTCCTTTCAGTTGATCTTTATTTTAATTACCCCTCATTGTATCGAGGTGGAATTTGTAATTGTAATCTTGATTATTGGAATTACCTCATTCGGGGAATGAGTGATGTAACCTTATTGTTTAATGTTAAATTGGAATCTTGAGGTATTTAATATCCTTGTTGTAATTTTATCTTGAATGGAATGTATGTTGTTTCATTTCCTTATGTGCTTAATGTTTTAGTTTATGTTATGTTATTTGATGTTGGGTTTTTAAGTAACCTTTGTCTCGTGGCCTTAGAGGTTGTTGGCAATATGTATTCACCTTGCATGTTATTGTACTTAAACAAAAAAAAAATTGGTACGTTTAAGTAGTGAATTGCAACTTCCTCTAGGGTTGCGTGGTGGGGCATTACACAAGGAAACTAAGGACCAAATAACTCATTCAGTATCTCATCAAATGGAAGAATTTACCAATCGAAGATGTCACATGGGATGATGAGGTCTAGCTCATTCAAAATCATCCAAAATTTCTTAAGCATTGAGGACAATGCTTCTTTGAAGAGGGGGGCATGCTATACCCTTAATATTAAAGTACATCAGGTTATGAATAGTTAGCTTATGACTATTTGAATTCCTAATTAAGTCATATTATCATTATTATATTGTTATTTAGTTAATTAGGACAATCTAGGGCTTATATAGGGTTATCTAAGAAATCTTAGGTGATATCCAAGGTATAAATAGGTACATATATGAGGTTGTGAGTCTTATTTCATCATCATATTGTGAATTGTGTTCTCATTGGAGATATTTGGAGGTTTTCCCCCTCAAAGTAGCTTGTTATTCTTAGTTAGTATCAAGTATTTTCAGCATATTTTCTATCATGTTTTTCTATTGTGCAAGTTATTTCATTACAAGTTGAGTAGGCCTTCATTAGGATTACCCCACCATTGTATTGTTAAGAGGAGGTCTATATAAAGGAGGTGATTATCATTGTAATATATGTGTGAAGTATGATATTGTATTTGATATCTCTTGGAGATATAGCGTAGAGTGGCTTCTTCCATAAGGAGTATTGCATGGTGTTACCCTATCTCAAGGGTTTACTCTATTATGCATATATTGGATATTAGGGTATATTGACCCACAAACTTCTATAGTGTTGTGTGAGATCTATATTTTGTATTATATTATTTCCATTATTATATGTCTAGATCTTATCATAGTCTCATTTTTTTTGTTATTTGTTTCTCTAATAAGAAAATGTTTTGAAAAGTCAAGTATGTAGTCAAAGTCTACATGTGGCATCTATGGGCATACTTGACATGATTTAACATAAAAGGTTGCTAAACATTTGTATTTGTATTAAGTACATAATGTTAATGCAATGTAAGCATAGTCTTAGATATCAAGGGATGCATACCATTATCAATTACATCAAATATCTTGATTTGCTGAATGATTTATTTAGTAGTGCAACAAATTATGATTTTTACTTCATCTGGTAAATCATACTATTTTGATAGTACCCATTATTGCATGCATGGAATACCATGAAGAACAAAAATTCATATAATTAATTCAAACCTGTAATTTATAATAATCAATTAAACAATCCTAATTTTAATAATATCTGCAAAAAAACAAATACTAATAAAAAGAATAAAGCAAAGCAAACAATAAAAAAAGAAGAAGAGAACAGACTAAAAGTTAGAAAGGTGGACGATGAATTAACCAAAGGATATGGCGTCATAGAAGCAATAAAATATATTTTTAGAAGCAGTAGTTGGTGAAGGAGAACCTCTGATAGTTACTTTAGAGGGCAGACGCCATTAAAAGATATTTTAAAGGAAACGGTGTGGAAAAGTCTCTGCAGGTGATGTCAATGGAGGAGCGTTAGCGATGAATATGACCAAGTTCAGATTCTGATGATCCGGTCAAGAGATGTAGGCGAGAAAATCTCCACACGTTGGTGGACTCTCACTGGAAAAAAAATAATAGTAAACAAAATCATAAAGAAACGTCTTCCAAATTTAATAACGGTTCCTGGGAGCGTGTGTCCAGTCAAGAGAGGCGAGCAAAAAAGCTCCACAAGATTGTCATGTTGGACTAGGTTCTGTCATTCTTCTATTCGCTGTTATTACGTTTAATATAGATTGAAATGAGGCAACTTTATGTGCAATTTGGTTTGTTCTATGATTTTTTTTACGTTTAATATAGATTGAAATGAAGGCAACTTTATACATAGATATCAGTCTCGCACAATCTTATTTATGTGCAATTTGGTTTGTTCTATGATTTTTTTTTTTAAGGCTGGAGGAATCTGGTAGCTTCCTTATAAATTGAAGTTGTCTGGTAAACTTTTTTCATGTGATAGGTGACGTTAGTGCAACACGTCCTTCGGTATTACAGGGACAGAGGGGGAGACTAGACTTCAACATGATGCTTTAGCCAATCGAGCTAGGCCCCTCGCCCAGGTTTGAATGACCTTGTTTATGTGTAGTTTGATCTATTATTCTCGCATTATTTGTTCTATTATTCTTGTCTTTTCTATATATATATATAGTATGATTTTTTTTATATGCAGTTTGGTTTATTATAGATTGTTCTATTGTTCTTATATTCTTTATTATTATGTTTAATTCAAAATGAAAGGGGACATAATAAAAATTTGATAAATAAATAAATAGTATTAAAATTTATTGCATTGTACATATAATAGGAGTTAAGAACGATAAGGAAGAAAACATAAAAATTAAATGATTTAGAAATTCAAGAAAATAATAAATATTATATAAATGGTACATAGTGACTTGCTTGTTGGAATATTAACAACAGACTTTTCCTCCCAACTGCCCCCAACGTAAAATTGCAGCCATGTTGACCTACTAGCGATTAATATTGGTTAGGTAATTTTGAATTTGAAATGAAGCGTTCAATTTTGAGCTTGCTTTTTTCAAACAAGACAAAAGGGAAGGTATTCGTTGGTTTTAAAAAGTCAGTTTTATTTTTTGTATTTTGGAGAGAACCTGCAATAGCAAAAATAGAGTTGAGTTTTGGGATTGGAAGACCCTGTACCAGCAGAAGGAATGTTCAGCATAGAACAAGGAGACAACAACAGATAGAAAAGAATGTGCAGAAGCAACATGTGAATAGAATCAGGTACAAGATTGCATAGTCAACATTAGTTTACGTATTTGAATAGTTTTAAGTATTGGATAGTAGTCCAAAGTCAATGTTGAATATTTTGTAGTTTAAAACAGAGCATGTACTTTGCGTTTTTTGTAATTTTGGAAAGCAAATGAGGAATATATAAATATTTATTTTCTGTCATACATTTTGTTGTCTTTGCACAAATTTTTGTGTGTGCTTTTTTTTTATTTATTCTGTCCATCACCCTATTACAACACTGTTTTATGTATTGCTACACCCCTTCCTGCCAACATTGCTAATGATACACAAATATTAAATTAATGTTTAGATGATGATTTTTGAATCATAGAATTCTTTATATATTGTTCTAAATGATTTATGTATTTTTAATCATGATCAACCTTGTGAAGTTGATATTAGCTTGTAGATTTGATGTTTGTTATGTTTTATAATCTTACTTTAAGATTGTTTTAATGTCCTTCGTTTTTTCCCATATAGAAAAATATTCTTATACATTTTGGTTAATATATGAATGGATAACTACTCCCTTATGTCAAAGCATGTAAGGAGATTTAGTCAGTGGCTAGATGAATGTGTGATGACAACACTCTCAAACATGTAAGATATCCCAAATGTTTTTGTGATTTAGATATTTTGATATATTACTCCTAATAATGTATATAAGAAGAAAATGATCTCTAGAATTCCAATAGCACATGATCAAATCTAGCTTACCTAAAATGAGTTAGGGCTATCCCTTTAAATATACACCATAGGTCAAATAAAACATTTTTGCACCTTGAGTTAACACACAAAGGTCATAAGAATAAGTAAAACCAACCAAAAATTAAGATTTAAATTTTAAAGGTAGAGCAATCATTTTTATGAATGTGGAAATGATTAAGATCATTTTTATGATTATGGATTCGATTTGAGGTAAGAAATTGGTAAAACTAAGAGTTAAGAATGATCTCTAAGAATAAGTGCACATAGGAATGCAAATGCTTAGGTTGTTGATAATAATCAGAGAGGTTTCCAACACAAAAAAACACACAAATCCAACACTACTCAACTAGTATTTGAAACTCCAAACCCTAATAAGGGCAATTCTTCACTCAAACACCTTTCCTTGCTAGTAGGTCTGCAGACCTAAAAGCTTGAATCCAAATCGCTCAAAACTCTCCCACCCAACCAAATTCTTATGTTTTCATACACCCATCAAAACAACCTTAAACATATCTCTAAATCTCATGCAACTCTTTTGAGACATCAACTTCAAATGACAACCTCTACACTGATCTAGGCCATGAATTAGGCCAATTTTACAAAGAGGCACCCCTTTATTCTTGTAACCAACCCAAGAAACAAATAGGCAAGCACTAGCCTACCATTCAAACTTCAAATTTCACAATTTATTTGTAGTGGCACGTTTCCCAAAGTGCTCTACCATGAAACCTTCATTTCTTGCATTTTACATAGGGGTTTCATGGTAAAATACCCTCCAAACCTTACCAGACTAGCCCAATGCATTCAACACCTCCAATCTAGTATGTAAAAACTCAAAAGACCTTAAAATATTGCTTTCCCCACAAATTTCACACCTTTCACAACTGAAACCTCACAAGTTCACTCAAAATCTTCTATTTTCAGACCTAGGGCATGATCTACAAACCCTCTATTCACCTCCTTTGATCATGAAACCATGCACACATGATTTCTAACCCTATTTATGCCTTTCCACTGAGTTACAAAAGAAAATAGAGGGTGGAAAGGCCTAAAATGACATTTTACTCACTCAAAACCATTAAATAGGGTATGTAGACCGGTTCATAGTAATTTTCCTCTAGAATGCACAAAAATGAATTAAGACTAATAAAAACAAATCTAAAAGGATGTTAGGCCTACTTCCCACACATTTCACTCCATAAGAGATCACAATCTTCCTATACGAAACCGTATAGTTCAAGAAAACAACAAAATTTCTAGAAAAAACTTAGAGTTTGTAAGGAAAATAATGAAATTTTATTGCTTCTTCTCAATGATCAACTTATCCAACCATTACTTTGATTTAAAAACATATTTAAAGGTATTCCAACCATATTCAACATTTACAACCTCTTGTCAAACCCAAATGACTGTTGGTTTACAACTTTTCAACATTGTTTTGCAATTTTTGCAATTTTGGCACAATTGACCCCTAACTCACTCTAATCACTCTAAAAATTTAGAAATGGTCTAATTAGACCTTATTCAACCCAAGAACATGACTCAAGGAAATAAAATTCAATTTTATCCTCCTAGAGAACTTTTTCCCAAAATGACATCCTTGACAATGTTTAGCAACTTCTACAAAATGGAAACAAAAGACCCCAAACTTCACCAATTACATTTGAATGGTCATAATGGACCTTATTTGAATTCAAACACTCACATCAACCTAGAATATAAAAACCTAGATTCAACTTCTCATGGAACCAATAAAGAAAATCCATTGAAAGGGATTGGTGCTCCTGCACCATACATACCGCCTAAAAAGGTTTCCATGTCCCTTGGAATCTAATCTCCAACTGTTCCACCTTTGAAAGCTTCATTTATTTGACTTGAAAAAGTTACCTTGATTGGAAAATTTAGGAAATTTTCTTCATGCTTACCATTCTAGAGTTCATAGTCAACTTGATAAGGCTTCCCTTGCTTTGTTGCACATCCTCTGACCTCTTTTCCATCTGTAACTAATGTAGAACCTGCACCAATTTCCCTCTACCTTGTCCATATAGCATGCTTACCTTCATATCTTTTTCCTTTCCTTTCCACTTGTCTCACTCCATCCTTGCCTTTGAATTTATGCATCAAATTCATTGTCCTCAAAGCCCTTTCACTTTCAGACCTATACATCATTGTATTATTAGTCCTTGGAGTCTTTTCCCTACCAATACTTGATTGTCCCTCAACTTTTGTGACCACTATAGGACACAACACTGCTCCAATCAAAATTCCATCATCTTGTCTCAACCCATCTTGCTTCATCATCAATAATTCATCCTTGACCTTCTCTAGGTTAGTTTCCATCTTCTTCTTCTCATTATTTTTTCCTTTCCGATTGTGCATTACCCTTCAATATCTCTATCCTATCTTTTGCAACTTTTGTCATGGCTACCAACTAGTCATTCTTGACTTCCTCATTCTTCACATACTCCTTTCAACCCATCATGATTACCTTTTCTACCTTTTTCTTCTCCTTGACTTCCTCTTTCAATGGAAGCAAAGTGAATGAGTTCCCATCATGTTCAATCTGATATGTATTGGCCCTTCCATCATATAGAAAATGTTTATCAAATTTCCATGGCATTCCAAGAAACAAATGGCAACATTGCATTGGTAGAACATCACAAAGTACCCTATCTTTGTACCCTCCAATCTGAAATTCAACTAAGGCTTGATCATTGACTAGAAGTGATTGATCGTCATTTAACCATGACACCTTATAGGGTGTTTCATGAGGAAATTTTACCAAACTTGGCTTATCTACCATGATTTCTCTTGACACTATATTATTAGTGGAGCCTAAATCTATTACTAACTTGCATACTTTACCTTTTCTCTTGTAGGTGGTCTTGAAAATATTTCTCCTTTGCAATGGTTCTTTCTCCTTGGAGGCCTTCAAGAGTTGTCTTTGCAGTATCAAAGCCTCACCAACTTCAGGTGCAACAACAAGGCTTGATGAATTGACACTTTCCTCTTCATCTTCTTGCACAATTTGGACTCTCTTTTCACCTCTTCTTTCACTCCCACTTGAAGTTGCACCAAATTTTTCAAGACACTTAAATAATGGATGACCAAACTCACCACAATTGTAACACCTTCCTACAAACACATTAGAACCTTTTCCTTGATCTTCACATACCTACCCCTAAAAATTGTTCTTCCACCTTTCCATTCACCTTTAGATTCAACCACTTATTCTTTACATTTACAACATCTTCCTATTCTTGATTGGAATGTTTTGGAGTAGAAAAAGTTCCTCTCATTCTAGGAGTACTACATCTTCCTCTTGTGGTATTCTCTTGTCTCGTCTTCACCTTTTCCTCTAACCTTATAACCGTTTGAAAAAATTCTTCTACAATTTTAGGTGTCATCAAAATTATTTCATCTTATATATTATACCTTAGACCATTAAGATACCTTGCCACTCTTTTGTCCTCATCTTCCTCATGCTTTATCCTTATATGTAACCTATAGAACTCCTCAGTGTATGCTTGCACATCTAGATCCTTTTGCCTAAGATTTTGAAGTCTTTTAGGCAATTAAACACTGTAATCATTAGTTCATTCTCTCCCAAGAAGTGATCTTGGTCTTCCCACTTTTTTGCATTTCTTCTTGCACAAAGTTCCACCACAAAGCATGTCCTTTCAACTTGGTTTTTTCCTTCTTCACCTTGTGTTCTAATGGCACTTTCAAAATTTGAAAATTCTAGTGTGCTCATGTTAAAACCCTAAGAAAGAAATCTCTATTACATCTATGTAGGGTTCTTATATGAGGTTTAGGGTTTTGTTTCATTTTAATTTTTCTTGGCATTCTATTATGTCGTTTATTGGTATTTCATATTGTCAGTCACCAAGAATCTTCTCACACATGAAAAATATTATCATGCGACTAACCTTTCACTTGTCTAGGTTTGAATCACCTAACTTCTACATCCATTGTATTGCATGATTCATAAGTCTTCATCCTACTATTCTCATGTTGTCCTAGGGAAGTCCCCTTTCTTAAAACAACTAATGATCACGTGCTTAAAAAGTTCCCACTTATGTCTCGATGGTCTTCATAGTTGTATCTCTCATTGCTAATTGAATCACTGATTCATACTTTAAATCAATGATGAGTGATGGAACGATGCTTTCCCTTTGATATTGCTCATTGCTAATGGCTTTCAATTCTTCAAAATTGTAATAGCAATGAGCAATACTTTTGTCTTTATATTCTTATCACTCATCGCTAATGGCCATAAAAAGATAAATTTGGAATAGCGATGAGTGATGTGATGTGATTTCCTATATATCACTTGATTGCTAATACATTTTGAATGTAAAGTCTCACATTAGTGCTACGCGATGAAAATTGCAAAGTTTGTAAATCTTCTCATCGCTAATTGCTTACAGTAGAAGATATGAGGAGAATTAGCAATGAACAATGGCCATATATTTTGACTTCATCACTCATCACAGATTTGATTTAGAACTTGGGTTCTAAATTATTGATAAGCAATGGAGGTCCTTTAAAGGATTTTTTTCACTAATATAATATGATCCTAAGAGCGATGTTTTTGTGATGTTTGTTTTATGTAGGTTATACATTTCTACATCTAGTGCTAACACAACATCTCCCATCATAGATAAAGTCTTAAGAGAAAGGTTTGAACTAGCAATGAGTAATGGAAGTATGAATGTAACCAAGGGTTAAACCATAGAACCAGGGGCTAGAGAGCATCATTGAGATGTTTACATCACTAATGGAACTGGGTGAAGATAAAGTAGATCGATGATGAGTGATGACCATAAATGAAAAGGGGCAATGTGTCATGATCCTAGGGATTTCACATAGATCAAAAAGAAAAGTGGTGAGAAAATCGGAGAACTATTGATAATTTTTTATAGTAGGATGATATGATGAACTGAAAATCATTGCATGAATAGCCTCATCGATAAATTGTATCCTAAATCTTAAGGAGAATCAACGATGAAGCGTACAAAGAAATTTTCTCTCCAAGAAACGGGTCCTATGTACTTTGCTAGTATTAATGAGAAGCATGAATTAGGTTAGTGATACATGCTAATCGTTAGATCAACTATGATTAATTAGGGTTGGAGGGAAATGTGGCAACATTTGAAATAACCTCATTGTTTTCAAGGATCAAGTTGATAATGGTAGAAAAACAAAGCTCATGGCCACCTTAGATGAATTTTTAATTGCTCTAAGATGAAAGGTCCAAATGCAGAGCCAAATTGAATAGTTACCAATTTGTTCGGGTAAAGAATTCTAAATCATTAATTCTGCATGCTTGAATTTTCTATTTAATGTAGGTTGATCACTGTTTTATTCATACTATCTACTCAAACTATAGAAGAAGTAAGGTATGAGTAGTAGAGGTGATTGAGTTTTCTTAAGAAGTGTTTTAGTGTCTTCATTTTGATAAAATTGGTATGAGATTAGGTTCTCTAGTATATTTGGGATTTTTGTTGCTAGAATTGTCTACAGTTGTTGTGATTGGGTTGTTTCTCTTGTGGGTCTTAAGTCTAGAACCTTTTTAATTATATCTCAGTTAGCTTTATAGAGGAAGGGAAAAGATGGTACATCATTCCCACCTGTGAGGAGGTCTAGCTAGCTAATTATGTTTGAATGTTGTGAAGACATAGCTGAGTAAGAAGCCATGGCTTCTCCTAAGGTTCCAAAGGGGAAAAGGAGGGCTAGGGGCCATAAAAATAAGTCAATTGTGTAGAGTACATATTGTTTGAGGAATAGGACCCTTCCAGGTGAAGTGGTTGAATGTAAAGGCAAGGAACTAGAAATGCTAGTGAAGAAGGCTAGAAAGAAAGAGAAGAGTCATAGGGCCTGCCTGGGTAAGCACAATTCTCCTATCGTGCTTTCAAACACTCCTTCAGATGTTGAAGCTAATGACGACTCAGACTATGGCCAGTACCTAGGTTCCCTAGTGCCATATGATAGTTCTGATGATGATGTGTTGGTGATACCTCTAATTGCATCGAGGAAAAGGAGTGGTAAGGAATTTTAGATGTCGACAACTCTAAATAAGGGTCACCTCCTATTTTAGTTTTTGATGACACCATGGTCTTTGCATCTAGGAGGTATTTGTCTTCATGTGTCCATGGTTTGTCTTTTGTTTCCTCATGTTGATTTGGAATAATCTTCCAGATAATATGAACCAAATCCTTTTGTTCCAAACAACGAATACTGTGACAGTGACGACTAATACTCTACACATGTTTTTTTGCCTCCCCTATTATGAAATGATTATGTATGAAACCACCTAGGGAGTGCTTCAAGGAGTTAGTTAGAATTAGGTTTTAAAATGAACTCAAATGAAATTGAAATTGTAATTCAGTCAGGTGCTTGTTCCTCCCCTATTTATATAAAGGGGATTTCATGGATGAAAGAAGAGAGTTCAAAATTTTGAATCTAGAGAAGGTCACAATAGATACTATAGTGGAATAGAATGTAAATATATACTCTAGTAGATGAATCAAAAGAAAGTCTAAGATGAAAGTTATACTATGTATGAATCTTAAATATGGTTTACAATGAAATATCATAAATGAAGAAGAATTTTAGTTTAGAAATATTGCTCTCCTATGTGTTTTCTTCCAAGTTATGAATGAAGATTGTTAATGACATCTTCATTTGTCCCTTATCATTTGCACATAATGTATGAATTTTTTTTATGCTTCAATTCAAAGAATTGATTAAACACTAAAATGAGCTAATTATTTTGTGAGAAAAGCATATAGGATTTAGTAAGGAAGTGATACTTTATAGACATAGTGAGTTAGATGTTACAAAGTGACATCCTAATGGTCCACTAATTTCTGAGCTTCAATCCAATTTGTATTGCCGATTGACTACTAGTTATAATTCATTTTCTTCCTTAGATAAAGTAATGATCATCTTGTTAGTTTATCTTATAATCAGTTGAGCCAGAATTGAACTGGGCCTAAGATTCAAGATGAAAAATGATTCAAAATACTTTAAATTTCAATGTTCCACTTCTAAGTATGTAGGTGCACTCCTTGAAAATAAGTAACACTTCTATCTAAGGTTTTTTGAGCTTTTGATAAGGTGATTTTCATGGAATAGTGCATCTGTGTGAAGAAATACTCTTGACCAAGCGTAAAATATTATGACTATATATGGGATTACCATCCTTGGGTCTCACAGAGCCCAAAGAGAAGAAGTAAATTAATAACTACTCTACTTAAGTGTTGGCCAATCCTCAACCTAGCTGATAATTGGGTCATGGCAAGCCCATAGGTTAGGACTGCTCGATTAAGTTTGGTTCTAAAAAAATAACCGATAGAAATGGCGACTCCACTGGGGACACTTTTGTATCCTTGATGCAAATATGTTGAAGACCATTTTAAAGAGTCAAGACAAAATGAACATTTGGTTCAACTATTGAAGAAGTCCCATTTTGCAAAGTGGTTTGTGTGGCCCTGTGGTGACTCTACTAGAAGAAATTAGATAAAGATATCCTTGCTTCAAAGATTTTCCTCTTGTTAAAGAGGTGGTGACTCTGCTCTACAATTTACACATGAAGTGCTACTATTTGTTATTTGTAACTTGAAAAAGCTCTATTCAAACTTGTAGTCACTAGAGGTGTGAAGGTACATAGTTCTCTACATATTTTCATTTGCTGAACCTGTCATATGGATTACAACTGCTATTCCACTTAAAGTTTTATTCTCAAAGTAGCAAGTATGGATGGTTAGAATGAAGTAATATATCTCAAGGATTACTATCTATTTGTAGTTATTCTTAAAATTTGTCATGGTTATGATTGTGCAACATTAGTTGAAATTAGATTTGCATACACCCATGGATTATAAAAGAGAAATAACCATGCCATTAGAAACTTGGATGCATATTTTCAAAAAGCTTCATAAGTTTGAAAATCCTCAGACAATTGAAACCCCAAAGTATAGGAACCTAATTGTGAATAAGCCTAGAATTAGGCCAGAATGGAAAGTTGTGTTCAAAAGGGGAGTTAAAGAGTTAAACAAAAGGAACCTGATGGCTATACAAGCCCAGTTAAGAGATAACCATACTAGATCTATTAGTCAATTTTTTGTACCTTTTGTCAATTCCTTTGATTCATTATATGACCAATTAGACTTGTCATGGATTGATTATAAGGTTAAAAGTATGCCATCTCAAGTCTATAAGCATATGCCTATATTTAATGGATGCAAAATATGTGAAGGAGATGCACATATCCAAAATTTATATAATTTCATGGTGAAACTTTCATTTGGAGATTAGGATATGTGGATGAGATTTTTTGTTAGATCTCATGAAACTATTAAAGCTAGGGATTGGTACTTAAGTTTTTGTGAGAAATATTTTCCATGTTGGGATAGATTGGTGGATGCTTTTAGGAAAGATTTTGCAAAAGAACCTTCTGATCTTGTCACAAAGTTAAAACAACTTAAGAAACAAGATGAAGAGTCAAGTATTGCTTTCAGTCACAGATTTGTTGTTGTTCTTTCACTAATCCCTAAAAATGTCAGACCTAGTACATCAGATTGCATTCATTTATATTTTGAAGCTTTTGAGGAGGGATCTAGTGCATTGTTAAAGAATTTTAAAATCTTGAATATGCAAATGGATTACACATGTTTGGATAATATGGAAAAAATGAGGAATGAATATGTGCAAAGTCTGTTGTCTTCAATTGTGGATAGAAATGTTGATGAAAATAACAATTGTATGAGTACAATAGACTAGATACATGTGGTTTCAGATACAAACAAATGCATGCTTGAGAAGAAAGAGGATAAGAGTGTTGCAATGTTAAATACTAAGGCTCATAATAGTGAAAATGTTTCTTTTTATTTTCAAGAAGGTATAAATGGCCGAATCAATGATGAAACCTAGTCTATGAAGTTTCTAGATTCTAATAATGGTAAGGTCTTGGTTTGTCTTGAGTTACAACCTAGCAAGGCATGTTTTTCTACTGGAGGACAAGAAAGAGAAATGGTCAAAAAAATGGATCAAGATTGTGGTTTATTGAATAGTGAAAAAATTTCAAATTTTTTAACCATTGAATATCAGAAATATGTACATATGAGTAACCCTCAGTTATTGTGTAATAATCATATTATTTTGATAGTGATAATGATATTTATTATAAAAGATATGAAAAATGGATATCTGGTATTCCTTCTAGTTATGAAAAGGCTTGTCACCATGGTGATGATTTGGGTAATGAAAAACAACCATTTTATGTTAATGATGCATTGTATGATGAGCATGAAAGTAACTAGGGTGATGAAAATTTAGAAACTTGTGTTGATGAGTTAAAAATAGCAGATAACCATGAAGTCCACTTATCTGGTAAGCAAGATTTTGAAAATTTTAATGCAGACTTGGATAAGCATCTGTTTCTTGATTTAGATGAGCCTAGTTATGAGCCTTTTCATGTTTATATAGGGGCTGGTTTAAAAGAGAAATCAGTTTTTTTTTTAACTAGAATTACTCACTTTTGAACAAGCTTTGGATTCCAAAGATGTTAGTATGATGTGTTCAAAAGATATCAGAGTGAGTACAAATAAATATAGGGTAGAGATTATTGATGATTCTCTACACCAACATATTTAGACATAGAAACAATGTGTGCCAATATATGATTGTATATCCTTACATACACTTGGAGGTAGTTTTCCTAAGGTGCATAATCTTGTGATTAGTTCCTATGATTGTTTCACTTTTAATATGCAAACTACTAATCATATTGAGCTTGATAATCCCAACTATATGGCAGAGTGTGAGTACTAGATTTTTTAGTTGGATGGAATTTTCTTACAGTGTGGTAACATGCAAGACATTAAGGAAAGTTGTTTCCAACTTTACAATATTTTGAATGACAAAACTTATGAGTCATTGCCACATGATAATCAGTACTTTAAGGGTATGCCTGATTTGTAGATGCATGATAATTGTGAATTTTTTGATAACATTATATATGATGGGTTGTTAGGAGATATTAGCATATTGAATCAGGCATATTGTAGTGATGTTTCTAGATTGGATTTAGTAAGGTACGATGAAAACTTTTTCTATGATGGAGGTAAGAAAATTCCTACAGTTTTTGATGGCCTTGGTCCATTAGATATAGCTTGACTTGTCAAGCTAAAGCAGTTGGAGGGCCCATAGATGAATTTTTGACTCTATTGCCTAATGGAGTAGGCACTTGGTCTGCTTCTTCAAAGAATCTAAATTCTCACTCTGTTCACTAATGAATAGACATCTTCAGAAAGAGCCACTGATGGCACTTTCAAATTTTGCAAAATTCTAGTGTGCTCATATTAAAACCCTAAAAAAGAAATCTTTGTTACATCTATGTAGGGTTCTTATATGAGGTTTAGTGTTTTGTTTCATTTTAATTTTTCTTGGCATTCTATTATGTTGTTTATTGGTATTGCCTATTGTCAGTCACTAAGAATCTTCTCATGCACGAAAAATATCATCATGTGATTGACCTTTCTCTTGTCTAGGTTTGAATCGCCTTACTTCTACATCCATTGTATTGCATGATTCATAAGTCTTCAGCCTACTATTCTCATGTTGTCCTAGGGAAGTCCCCTTTCTTAAAAAAACTAATGAGCACGTGCTTAAAAATTTCCCACTTATTCCCCGACATCCTTCATAGTTTTATCTCTCATTGCTAATTGAATCACTTATTCATACTTTAAATTAGTGATGAGCGATGGATTGATGCTTTCCCTTTGATATCGCACATCGCTAATGGCTTTCAAGTCTTCAAAATTGTAATAGCGATGAGCGATACTTTTGACTTTATGTTTTTATTGCTCATTGCTAATGGCCATAAAAATATAAATTTGGAATAGCAATGAGCAATGTGATGTGATTTCCTATATATATATCGCTTGATTGCTGATACATTTTTAATGTAAAGTCTCACATCAGTGATACGTGATGGACATTGCAAAGGTTGTAAATCTTCTCATCACTAATTGCTTGCAAAAGATATGAGGAGAATTAGTGATGAACAATGGCCATATGTTTTGATGTCATCACTCATTGCTCATTTGATTTAGAACTTGGGTTCTGAATTAGCGATAAGCAATGGAGGTCCTTTAAAGGATATTTCTCGCTAATATAATATGATCCTACGAGCGATGTTTTTGTGAGGTTTGTTTTATGTAGGTTATACATGTTTGAATCTAGTGCTGAAACAACATCTCTCGTCATAGATAAAGTCTTAAGAGCAAGGTTTGAATTAGCGATGCACGATGGAAGGATGAATGTAACTAAGAGATAAACCACAAAACTAGGGGCTAGAGAGCATCACTGAGATGTTTAAATCATTGATGGAGTTAGGTGAAGATAAAGTAGATCAGCATTGAGAGATGACCATAAATGAAAAGGGGCAACATTTCATGATCTTGGGGATTTTGCATAGATCAAAAAGGAAAGTGGTGAGAAAACTGGAGCATTGTTGATAAATTTTTATAGAAGGATGATCTGATGGATTGAAAATCATCGCATGAATAGCCTCATCGCTAAATTGTACCCTAAATCTTGGGGAGAATCAGTGATGAAGCGTATAAAGAAAGTTTCTCTCGAAGAAATTGGTCCTATGTACTTCGTCGGTATTAATGAGAAGCACAAATTAGGCTGGCGATACATGCTAATTGTCAAATCGACTATGATTAATCAGGGTTGGAGGGAAACATGGTAACATTTGAAATAACCTCACTATTTTCAAGGAGCAAGTTGATGATGGTCGAAAAACAAAGCTCATGGCCACCTTAGATGAAGTTTAAATTTCTCTAAGATGAACGACCTAGATGAAGAGCCAAATAGAATAGTTACCAATTTGCTCGTGTAAGGAATTCTGAATCATTAATTCTGCATGCTCAAATTTTCTATTTAATGCAGCTTGATCACTGTTTTATTCATACTATCTTTTCAGATTGTAGAAAAAGTAAGGTATGAGTAGTAGAGGTGATTGAGCTTTCCTAAGTAGAGTTTCGGTGTCTTCATCTTGAGAAAATTGGTATGAGATTAGGTTCTCTAGTATATTTGGGATTTCTATTGCTAGAATTGTCTACAATTTTGGGATTGGGTTGTTTCTCTTATGGGTCTTAAGTCTAGAGCCTTTTTAGTTATCTCTTAGCTAGCTTTATAGAAGATGGGAAAAGTTGGTACATCATTCCCACCTGAAAGGAGGTCTAGCCGGCTAAGTGTGTTTTACTGTCATGAAGACATAGCTGAGCAAGAATCCATGGCTTCTCTTGAGGATTCAAAGGGGGAAAGGAGGGCTAGGGGCCATAAAAAGAAGTCAATTGTGCAGAGTACATACCATTTGAGGAATAGGAACCTTCCAGGTGAAGTGGTCAAATGCAAAGGAAAGGAACTGGCAATGCTAGTGAAGAAAGCCAGAAAGAAAGAGAAGAGTCATAGGGCCTACCTGGGTAAGCAAAATTCTCCTATCGTGCTTTCAAAATCTCCTTCAGATGCTGAAGCTGATGACAACTAGGACTATGGCTAGTACCTATGTTCCCTAGTGCCATATGATAGTTTTGATGATGATTTTTTGGTGATACCTCCAATTGCATCGAGGACAAGGAGTGGTCAGGAATTTTTGGATGTCAATGACTCTGAATAAGGGTCACCTCCTATTTTAGTTTTTGATGACACCATGGTCTTTGCATAGGAGGTATTTGTCTTGATGTGTCCATGGTTTGTCTTTCGTTTCCTCATGTTGATGTGGAATAATCTTCTAGCTAATATGAACTAAATCTTTTTGTTCCAAACAATGAATACTGTGACAACAATGGCTAATATTCTACACATGTTTATTGCCTCCCTTGTTCTGAGATGATCAAATATGAAACCATCCAGGGAGTACTTCGAGGAGTTAGTTAGAATTAGGTTTTGAAATGAACTCAAATGAAATTGAAATTGTAATTCAACTGGGTGCTTGTTGCTCCCCTGTTTATATAAAGGGGATTTCATGGCTGAAAGAAGAGAGTTCAAAATTTTGAATCTAGACAACGTCACAATAGATGCTATAGCGAAATAGAATGTAAATAGATACTCTAGTAGATGAATCAAAAGAAAATCTAAGATGAAAGTTATACTATGTATGAATCTTAAATATGGTTTACAATGAAATATCAGAAATGAAGAAGAATTTGAGTTTAGAAATATTGCTCTCCTATGTATTTTCTTCCAAGTTATGAATGAAAATTGTTAATGACATCTTCATTTTTCCTTTGTCATTTTCATAGAATATATGAATTTGTTTTATGCTTCAGTTCTAAGAATTGATTAAGCACTGAAATGAGCTCATTTGTTTGTGAGAAAAGCATATAGGATTTAGTAAGGAAGTGATACTTTATAGACACAGTGATTTAGATGTTACAAAGTGACATCCTAATGGTCCACTAATTTTTGAGCTTCAATCCATTTTGTATTACCAATTGACTACTAGTTATAATTCTTTTTTTTCTTTAGATAAAGTAATGATCATCTTGTTAGTTTATCTTTTAATCAATTGATCTTGTATTGAACTAGGCCTAAGATTCAAGATGAACAATGATTCAAAATACTTTAAATTTCAATGTTCCACTTCTAAGTATGTAGGCACACTCCTTTAAAATAAGTAACACTTCTATCTAAGGTTTTTTGAGCTTTCGATAAAGTGATTTTCATAGTATAGTGCATCTGTGTGAAGAAATACTCTTGACTAAGCATAAAATATTATGACTATATATGGGATTACCCTCCCTAGGTCTCACAGAGCCCGAAGAGAAGAAGTAAAGTAATAACTACTCTACTTAATTTTTGGCCAATCCTCAGCCTAGATGATAATTGGGTCATGGCATGCCCATATGTTAGGATTGAGATTAAGTTTGGTTGTAAAAAAATAACCAGCATGTTCTTCATCCACTTCTTCACTTTCAAAGTAATTCTCCATGGTGCCTATCCAATCCAAGAGCTCTTCACCATCTAGTTTACCCCAATACATAGGAAAGTCCATTTTTCCATGTTAATCACCTTTCATAGCCTTCAAAAGCTTTAACATCCTCACATCCTCTAGATCGAACTGTTCCTCTTCACTAGAAGTTTCTTCCTCTTTAGAATCACTTTCATCCATATCAACCCCAACTTTAGACTTCAATGCAACCATCTCCTTCTACAAGGCTTCTAATTCTCTAGCCTTTTGATCAATCTTTCTAACAATAATGCTTCCTTTAGGATGCATCTTGACTCCTCCAATTCGCTTCTTTTCCTTACTGAATCTTTCAACCTTCTCCTTTGCAAACTTCAACCTATCACCTTCAAAGATCTACTAATTATGCTCTGATACCATCTGATGACAATCATAGAGGCTTCCAACACAAAAAACAACATAAATTATCCAACACTACTCAACCAGTATTCTAAACTCCAAACACCACCAAGGGAAATTCTTCACTCAAACACCTTTCCTTGCTAGTAAGTCTATAGACTTAAAAAATTGAATCTAAATCACTCAAAAATCTCTCAACCAACCAACTTCTTATGGTTTTAGACACCCATAAAAATACCCTTAAACAAATCTCTAAATCTCATGCAACTCTTTTGAGACATCAACTTCAAATGGTGACCTCTACGCTGATCTAAGCCTTGAATTAGGCCAATTTTACAAAGAGACACCCCTTTATTCTTGTAAAAAACCCAAGAAACTAATGGAGAAGCACTAACCTACCATCCAAACTTTAGATTTCACAACTTATTTGCAGTGGCATGTTTCCCAAAGTGCTCTACCATGAAACCCTCATTTCTTACATTTTGCATAGGGGTTTATTGGAAAACTACCCTGCAGACCTTACCAAACTAGCCTAATGCATTCAACACCTCCAATATTGTCTACAAAAACTCAAAATACCTTAAAATATTGCTGCCCCCACAAATTTCACACCTTTCACCACTAAAACCTCACGAGTTCACTCAAAATCTTCTATTTTCAAACTTAGGGCATGATCTACAAACCATCTATTCGTGTCATTTTCTCATGAAACATTGTACACATGATTTATAACCCTATTTATTCCTTTCCACCAAGTTACAAAAGAAAATAGTGGATGGAAAGGCCTAAAATGACATTTTACTCACTCAAAACCCTTAAACAGGGTATGCAGATCGGTTCATAGTAATTTGCCTCTAGAATACACAAAAATGAATTAAAAATAATCAAAGAAAATCTAAAATTATGTTAGGCCTACTTACCACAAATTTCACTCCATAATATATTACAGTCTTCCTATACGGGATCGTACAGTTTAAGAAAAAAACAAAAATTTTGGAAAAACTCAGAGATTGCAAGGAAAACAATGAAATTCTATTGCTTCTTCTCAATGATTGACTTCTCCAGCCATTCCTTCAAGTGCACAAGCCTATTTAAAGGCATTCCAACCAAATTAAATAGTTACAACTGCTTTTCAAACCCAAATGACCATTGGTTTACAACTTTTACATTTTCATTGACAACTTTTCAACATTATTTTGCAATTTTTGCAATTTTGGCACAATTGACCCCTAACTCACTCTAATCACTCTAAAGAATTATAAATGGTATAATTAGACCTTATTCAATCCAATAACATGACTCAAGGCAAGAAAATTCAATTTTTCCCTCCTAGACAACTTTTTCCCAAAATGACAACATCCTTGACATTGTTTAGCAACTTCTACAAAATGGAAACAAAAGACTTCAAACTTCACAAATTACATTTTAATGGTCACAACAGACTTTATTTGAACTCAAACACTCACATAAACCTAGAATAAAACAACATAGACTCAAATTCTGATGGAACCAATTTAGAGAAAATCCATTGAAAGGGATTGGTGCTCCTACACCAGTTGTGTTCCCAATCTTAGTTGAAAACATGTTATTTGTATGCTTATTATTGCATAAAGATTACTCTCATTGAAGTAGATCCAAAATAAAAGAAAAAATGGAATGATTGTGTAGTTTTCACCGCTAACAAAGGAAAGGAAAAATAAATTTAGGTGAAATATAATTCTTTTGTGTTCAATTCTTTTGAAAGGATTGTTAAATCAAGATTTTTTTGGAAATATGTGTGTGGGAAATGAAAACCTCACATCAAGGAATTTAAAGGATAAAATATTAATTAGATTATATAATAAATTTATTTACAAGAATTTAGATTGAAAAATATAATATAAGATGTGAGAAATTCATGATAAAGATAATTGAAATACTGATATGGAAATATATTGTACTTATTTTATGTTAGGTTATTCAAAATTAACTACTTTGAATAGTGAAAACATTGTGAAAAATAGTTGGAAAGTAGAAATTGGTATTAGATAAGTGATAAGGGGAGCCTTCAAATCATTAAAGAACAAGATCATAATTTTAGGAGGCTTCACATCTCTTCCTTGCTACAACATCTGATCCAAAATCCTTTTAGGAAGCTTATGGTGTCCCCAAGTGAGACACAAATATGCAAGAGGATTTTAATTCATTGGAGAGGAACCACACTTGGGATCTTGTCCCTCTTTCAAAGGGAAGGAAACATGTTTAATGCAAGTGGATCTATCAGAAAAAAAATTGAATAGATAGTTCAATTGATAAGCATGAGGCTTTCTTGGTTGCCAAAGGATTCTCTTAGGTTCCTAGGATTAAATTTATTTTGAGAATTTTGCAAGAGTTGCCAAAAATAATTCCATTTGACTTTTCCTTGCTATTGCTACAACTCATAGATGGGAATTTCATTAGATGGATGTGACAATTTATTTTTTCATGGTGACCTTTAGGAGGAGATATATATAGAGTAGTCACAGGGGTTCTTAAAAGATCCTTCACTTGTCTTCCATATTTGGAAGTCTTGGCATGGTGTCAAACAAGCCCCTCAATCTTGGTATGACAATATGGACTCATTCCTTTTGAAATTTGGGTTCACTCATTTCCATTATAATCCTAATTTCAACATTTTACAATAGGATGATACTTACTCATTATTGGTTCTCTATGTTAGTGATTTGTTGATCATAGGAAGTCACTCACACACCTTTTGTGTAGTGAAATTTACCCTTCATGAGATCAATTTTTGATCTCTAACTTGGGACTATTGCAGTACTTAGGGATTGAGAACTCTCTATCTTCTTTAGGTATCTCTCTTGCATAGCCTAAGTACACA
Organism: Sequoia sempervirens; assembly: GCA_007258455.2. Classification (NCBI taxonomy): domain Eukaryota; kingdom Viridiplantae; phylum Streptophyta; class Pinopsida; order Cupressales; family Cupressaceae; genus Sequoia; species Sequoia sempervirens. Next base: position 45,915,020 of record VDFB02353493.1, read on the forward strand.
CTTGATATGCTCCACAAGTTTCAAATGGTTGACTATAAGCCTACATTGAATCTATTTATGTTAGGGGTAAAAAATGAGGCTAAGTTTTCTTCGCCTTTGTAGATGGCACTTTGTAAACTTGTTGGTAGTCTCATATGTCTAAGTCACATGAGACCAAATTTTTTATATGTTGTAGGCATGGTCTCTTGATTCATGCATGAGCCACATGAGTTACACTAGAAAACTAATTTTATTCTCTACTATATTCAAGGTACTCACAATTATGGGATTCACTATGTAAAGAGCATGAATTTTGACTTGGTGGGACAAGTAGTGCCTCTCACATTTTCAATCTTTAGTTCATATTTTTGTTTGGATCATATGCACATACTTGTATATTTGTTTCAGGACTTTTCATAGCATTATGATTTTTTTTTGGCATCAATTGGGTTCACCTTTTGATATAGTTATATTATGATTATGGTATGATGGACTATGTGGTTTTATGTTTGGATTATGCACATGGATAATTAGATGAGTGGATATGATTACACACATGGATAATTAGATTAAGTAGTTATGAGTATACACATGTAGATTGGGATTAGTAATTGACGATTATGCTTTATACCCCATTTGGGAATCTTTGTGATTCAACTATTATACATATATATGCATAGGTACACTTGACATTTTTTGAGTGGATAAAGGTACAAAGAATTTTTCCACCTGGTTTCATGGTCTGAGTTATTCCTTAATGATGGTTATATGGGAGGGGTGCTAGCAAGAAGTTCAGTCCACTTTTTGGCCAAAAAGTGGAAGTGTTTTCCCTAATTTTTAGAATTTGACACATTTGACCTTAAAATTTGAAGCATTTAGAGATGGAATTTTCAAAAATGTCGCTAATCATAAAATGTAGTACTCAGAGTCTAGTTTCCAAATATGTAATTTATTTCAATACCCAAAATGGTACAAATTGAGTTTCAATTGGTGTTTCTAAAAACCACTATTTAAAAGTCACTTTTTTTTACAATACCATGCACGTGTACATCATCCATATTTTGACCTAAATTATCACTTTTTTCTAAATTATTTTGGGAAAATATTTGTAACTCATTGAAGCATGTTTTTGATATATTTTTGTAATTTTTTTATTGATTTTTTTTTGTTAAATTTTTAGTAGCCATATTTGTTGTTTTGAAAAATTGTCATGTACATCACACATAAGATGACCTAAACTTATCATTTTTTGACTTTTTTTTAAAATTGAAAAGAATTGTCTAAATTTTTTTTTCATGCAATTCATTTTACAAAAAATATTTTAATAAAAAGTTATTAAAATAGTAAAAAAACTTGATATTTCAAGTTTATGGACTAGTTTCATCAGAAATTAATTGAAAAAAAGAAAAAATAATACAATTGTATAAAAAATTACATATTTAGAATCTGCACTATCTCATCTATAATGGGTTTTAATTTCGTTGAAAATTTTTGCAAAAGAAATCGTCAGTCATATGTCCAAACTCACTATTTTTCTCTAACATTGTTAGGACCTTCAACTTGCAGGTCAAACCAAGTTGAAGGCCTAGGTTCAGATTCCTAATGCTTTTCTCGAACCAAAATACAAGCCAAAAATCTAACCACAAAGCAAGGGGAATTTGAAATTTTTGGAAACATGATCTCGTTTACAAAACAAGATCTCATTTTGTAAATTGAGATCATGTTTCCCAATATTGAATGTTGGGACCATTGACATCGAAACAGGATCCCATTTTATATAAATGAGATTCTATTTCCATGTCAACAGTCCCAACATTCAATAGTGGGAAATGGGATCCCGATTATAAAATGGGATCCCATTTTATAATCAGGATCCCATTTCCCACTATTGAATGTTGGGACTGTTGACATGGAAATAGAATCTCATTTATATAAAATGGGATCCTGTTTCGATGTCAACGGTCCCAACATTCAATATTGGGAAACATGATCTCAATTTACAAAACGAGATCTTGTTTTGTAAATGGGATTCTATTTCCATGTCAATAGTCCCAACATTCAATAGTGGGAAATGGGATCCTGATAATAAAATGGGATCCCATTTTATAAACAGGATCATGTTTTTAATAAATGGGATTTTGTTTCTTTTTTACCATTTTTAAAAAAATTACTAGCAAAGTTTTATTGTGAAGTCTACAACTTCACATGTATGACCAAATGTGACATATTGGGCTATTTTCTATCAAATTTTGTCTTTACAAGCATTCAACTTACATTTTGGATTGAATTTTTGAAAGGAGGCATCATGTAAACAGTTTTTGAAGTGGAATTGTGTTAGTTTTCTACTCATTTGGAGGAACAAAAGAGGAAGACTTTTTTTTATAGGTCTTCAACTTGCAATTTGGATTGAATTTTTGAAAGGAGACATCATGTAAGTATTTTTTTAAGTGGAATTGTGTTAATTTTCTACTTGTTTAGAGGAACAAGTGAGGAATACTTTTGTCCTTATAGATCTTCAACATGCAATTTGGATTGATTTTTTTGAAGACTTTCACTATTGACATTCATTTGTGCTTGAGAATTTTATAATCATGGGTTCACAAGCTCATAATAAGAGGAAAGATAGGAATACATTGACTCCTAAAGAAATTCAAGCAAAGAGAAAGAAGAATGAGAATTAAATCAATAAATGATGGTGGAGCATCCAATTCCACAACTATTGAAGATGAAAACATTGAGCAGACCATGGTTGTAGACGAAGCTAATTTGCAAGAAATCAATTTGAAAAATAATATGATTATAAAAACAAGTCCTAGTATGTCTTCAAATCCCTCTTTGAATGCTATGGAGAATGTTTCAATAGGCACAAATCTAGGTACATCTTCAAATCCACATTTTCGTGAAATGGAAAATTTGTTTGTAGATTTTTTACAAGATGCTAGACTTAACGATGTTGACATTGATAATATTTGGAGAGATGGAATTTTTATAGAATTTGTTGAAAATAAATTAGAAAATGAAAATGAAAATTGTTCAAATGTTGTTGAAAATGAAAATGAAAATCTTTTGTTGAAAATAAAAATGAGAATGATACTTTTGTTGAAAATGAAGATGAAAACCATTTCGTTGATGAAAATGAAAATGAAAACCATTTTGTTGATGAAAATGTAAATCATTTTGAAGTTGAAAATGAAAATGAAAATGAAAATCTAGAATGTGATGTTGAATTTAATGAAAATACTTTTTTAAAAATTGAAATTGATGTTTTGGATAATCTTCCTGGTAAGATTTCTTGGAGGAAAATAAGAACATATGCAAATAGAATATACAAAAAATTCTTTTATCATAAAAAAGTTGCATTTCAATTTCAAGTAATGTTGCAATTGATGAGAATGAAAAAAATGAGGACAATAGTGAAAAAGTTAGGCTTTTTTGTTAAACCAAGAAGAAAAGATCAATCATTAAAACATGCTATGTCTACTATTGCTAGTGACATTCAATATACTAGGAAAAATAGTCAATCTAAAGATAAAAATGTGGCAAGAAGAGCTATAACAATTGTTATAGTTAATGAAGCAACTTTGAATAAAAGAATGGTAAATAATATTAGTGAATTTCTACAACTACATAATAAAACATTACTAAGAGTGGAAAAAAGAAGAGAAAGTATAGAAAATGATACAATTAACCAATGTTGTAGTTTTAGTGGTTGACTCCCAAGGTCTGACATGAAGGGTATGTGCAGGATCATGATGGGCCAAAAAGTGGCGATATGATGGGAATGTGTAGGGTATGTGGCTGATGACTTTTTTTAATCCAAAATTGATGAAACAGAAAAGGGTTTTTAAAGAAGATTCTCAATTTTCCACCAATATAAATTATGCTTTACTTTGAATTTAATAAATAATTATTATTCATTTTCTATTTGAATTATGACTTAAGTCCTAATTCATAGGCTGATTGAATTTCATGAAGTTTTGACCAAGTTAAGGTGGTCAGACATACAAGTTTTTATATTTTTTAAAATTCGTAATTAAAAAATCATAATTAATTATTTACTTGGAAAAAAACTATAAAAAATATGCATCACATTGGGATATGAGTCCTCTACTTATATCTAAAATATTATAAAAAAATATTATCATTTTAGTGTGGTTAGGGTGGTCAGATAGACACCTACTTATTTTTCCCTGAAATTTAAGTACTACAACATTGAAATTTCAAAATTTCACCAAATAGATCTTTTTTAAAAAATAAACAAGTAGTAGTTTAGAAACTACATTCAATTTTCTACAAATTCTATTCTTACATATTTTTGAAATAATATAGATAACTTATTCAAATTTTTACGTCAAGTTTCTTAACTCTAATTTTTTTGAATTTTTTTGCCACTTAAGGGCTTGTTTTTTCCATGATGATCCTCCACATACCCTGAAATTGAATGTTCAAATTAAATATTTGACTAAGAAATATTGGCATGGTAATACTAGGGTATCATCTAATGCTAGAGATGTTTTAAAACTAAGAGTGGGGTCCAAAGTTTGCGGTCCTCATCCAAAACACCTATTAGATACAATGCAAACTGAATTTTATAGAAAATTTTGTGGTGATATAGTGTTACTTGGTAATATTAAAATAAATCAAAGATCTTTGAAAAATGTAAACCCTGGTATGTAAAAAATAATAAGCAATGAATATCTTGTTGTTGTAAAAACATGTTCAATTTCGTTATTTTTATGATGTTTTTCAATATATACGTTGTACTTTGCATACTAACATGATTATATAGGAATGTGGTATTAATATTACATCCGAAACAATAAGGGAGTTTATATCAAGTTTGTTTTGTGAAAGATCTACTGGTAAATTGTTTTATTTAAGTTCTTGTATTTTTGGACAATGCACTAGCTGTGAAAATTTTTCATTCTTAAGAATTTGTATGCAAAAAAGTGTTGATAATAATTTTGGACAACAATTAGTAGATGTTAAAATATTTAAGAATGCTGAATTTTCTTTAAAATAGTGAAAAATAAGAAACCATTGTGATTTAGTTACAAAAAAGGTTAGTGTACATGCATTCATGAGTGAATTTAAGAATAAGATTGTACCAAAATATGTCATGAACTCTCAACATGCTCGATGGCTTGATGGCCAATTTCGTGCATGTAGAAACACATTTCCAATTGGTACTATACTTTCAGTGGTTGATTTTGCAAAAAATTATACTCTATCTCTGCAAGAGGAGATTCAATCACAGTATTATAATTCAGTGCAAGTAGCTATGTTTATCCATATTGTTTATAGACATGCAAATGATAGCACAAAGGATGATAGAAATTTTTTGAGTTCATTCTATACTGATTCAATATATTTTATAGAAATTTAAGAGAAAGAGGAATCTAGATGTTAGAACACCTCATATGGTCAGATAATTGTATGAGGTAGTTCAAGAATGTTTGAATGTTCCATTGGTTATGTTGGCAATCAGGATTGCACCCTTAGCCAAGTTAGACTTGCCTATTGTTGGAAGAATGACTAGATTATCTATATGTTGTCATTGATGTCACCATGTTGGTAGTTTGGTCTAGTACTCCTAAACTGGTGTGTATAACTGACTTATCTTCTTTGGTGGTTGATCTAGTATTTTTGGTGCCTCTCTGGTATTCTAGTCCGCATTTCTCCACTATTGATAATTCATGGTTGTGGTTTTGGGAAAATACTAATGGATGTTAAAGGCATGCATGATCAGGTTATTTTTTTTTCTCATGCTCGTACAATGAAGTGGCATTATTATGTTGGTTGCGTTGAAGACTATTCCTTGCTGACTTGTTAAGATAATTTTGATATGATATGAAAACTTATGTGTGATCTATTTTTTGGTTTGAGCTGACATAATGTAACATGCTTACGGTTGAATTGTATTTTGAAAATATTTTGTGGAGCCAACAGTTGATATATTTTATAATGAATTGCATCTAATTAGGACAACCTAATTGGTGCTTGTGATGGAGATCGGATATATATATATAAATATATGGCGAACAATTTTGTGGGTGAAAGTGCAGTAAAATTTACAATAGAAAAGAGATAGAAGAAATTGTGAGCAAGGAATGTGAAGGTGTGATTAGAAAGAAAGCAGTTGTGAGCATCTCTAGAACTATATCAACACATGCTAACATGTGCATCTTTCCAATTCATTTTTGGGCTGCAAAGCCTTATTCTAATTTGTATAATCCTGTGGAGGCAATGAGCGTCCTTGTTGGACAGTGAGTCCTTTTTGTAGGTAGTGAGCCTTTGTACTTGGACATTGAGTCCTTTTGGCAGTGAGCCCATTTTTGAAAATACTATATAGTATGAGTTTACCCTCACCGTGGTTTTTCCCTTATTGGGTTTTCCACATAAAAATGTGGTGTTCATTGAGTTGATTTAATTTTTGTTATTCATGTTTCATGCTCATATTTAATAACAAAATAGTGTGGTTGAAGATTTGATAAGTGATAAAGTTTTAATTTTGAATGAGTGACAACTAATTCACCCCCTCCTCAATTGTCCTATGCCTATTTAACAATTGGTATAAGAGCTTGTGGTTCCTTGTGTAGAGCTTAACCACTTGAGGAGGATCCTGAAGACTGGTTGAATGGATGATAAAGGAGAGCTCTAGATTGCTCTTGAAGATCTTGATAAAGTGGAAAGAGAAAATAGAGATTTGAAAGAGAATCTTGATGAAGAAATTGAATGTGTTCAAAACTGAAGGAACAACTAAAGAAATTTAAGGAAGGAAACAAAGAAGTAGGTGAACAGCTGAAACAAGAGATAATTGGACTAAAAGTGATAATATAAGAGAAGAAGAGGATTGAAGAATGTCTAAATACAATGATGCAGAACAAGTTTGATGAATGTTCCAAACTCGAGCAAGAGATAGTAAACTTAAGAGTGGATCTATAGAAGGCTAAACTCTGTGAAAGTAATTTCAGATCCAGCTCTGGTAAAATTGAAGAACTGCTTGTAGGACAAAAACCATGTAAAGACAAAGGTGGCTTAGGAATTGATACTGGTGAAAGTTCCAAAGATGTAAAGAAGGAATTTTGCAAGAAGACCGTTTGTGAGATAGCCTAATGTACAGAGATACCCCTCTTTTGATGGTGTTTTCTTTTCTTGTAAAAAATATGGTCATAGAGTAACTGAATGAAGGAATGGGATAAACCGGTTTTTTGGTTCTCTTTTGGAAAATGTTTTGAATATGCAAACTTTTTACATAAGGCTATAGAGTGCAACTCTCAAGTGAGAATGATCAGCCGGGTAATGAAGAACATGTTTAATGAAGGTAGGATGAATCAATTATTTAATGGCTACTACTATTGTAACATCCCGCTATGCAACCTCGAAGGGTAAGAGCTAAAAGATGACAAGATAATTTTTTTTTGATAAAATAAAGAATAACTTACACAAAAAGTAGTTTCCAATACAACATAATGACAACAAACATGGTCGAACACAACCCAAAGGAGAGGACTAATCCACCCTACAGAGAAAATCCAAATAGGAGCAAACATAATAGCTTTGGAAACTTTGCTCCTGAACTTCCAGCTATGGAACTTCTAGCTACAGAACTTCCGGCTGTAGAAGTTCTAGCTGTGGAACTTCCAGCTATGGAACTTCTAGCTATGGAAGTTCCAGCTAAAAAACTTTCAACTATGGAACTTCTAGCTATGGAATTTCTAGCTACAAAAATTCTAGCTACGAAACTTCTAGCTACCGGCTATGGAACTTCCGGCTATGGAACTTCCAGCTACAGAAGTTCTAGCTACGAAACTTTTGGCTATGGAACTTCTAGCTATGAAAGTTCTAGCTACAAAAATTCTAGCTACGAAAGTTCCAACTATGGAACTTCTGGCTATGAAACTTCTACTCTGGAACTTCCTGCTCTAAATCCTTTGCTTTGGAAGTTCCTGCATCGGTGCTCCAGAACTTTCTACTACTCCGAAACTTTGCAGCAGTGACATAGAACAAAAAATAGAAGGTGGCGATGCTCTAGAACTTATGTAGAATAAAAAATAAGGAAGAATACAACTAAAACTCTAATTTTTGCATGAAAACTATTGAAGAAAAATCCATAATGATCATCATAATTCAAGCAAGTATGATACCAACATCGAAACTCGTAAACCAAATATAAACATCACATTTCTTCTCATTAATCTATATGATTACTTTCTCTCTCTCAAGAGAGTACAATATACATAAATGAATGTACGTGAATAAAAAGGCAGAGCCATGAAATAAAATACATCAACATATAAGACAAGTACAAGAGGGATTAGCTTCAACTGGTGCTCCAATAACCTGTACGTCGGTCCCCAATGGCAGTGGCAACGCCTCCCTACCATGTGGAATCAAAAGAGGCCACCCCACCATGCTCGAAGGTAGTCACAAGGCCCAAGCAGAAAAATCAAGGCAAGGAAAACATAAGGCCAACACTCGCATCAGGCATGGAGAAAACATGGAATACAATGCATTAAGGCCAAAATCACAAAATGCAAATGCTCATACAAGAACATGACATGTACTGCTCATGACTATTGAGGTATAGGGTACAAGAGTAATGACTGGATGTAATGTCATCATGTGTGATCAAAGGGATGGCACCACACGAAACTAGGTACACCTCTCATACAGACAAGGATGCTCAATCATGCCCGTATCAATGCCCTGTAGACAGATAATTCAACGCCCTGCAGACGGATAACTCAATGCCCTACAAATAGATAGGCCTTCTTTTTTATCCAAAAAAGGAAACCATAGAAAAAATGAAACTAGGAAAAGTCACTAATATCCCTCATAAAACCATTAAAAAATAGCCATGCAACATTGTTGTAAGAAGACACATTTAACGGTTGAATTCAATCATGAAATAGAGACATAAAATTACATAAAAATTCAAAGTGCTTGGATTAAAATTCTAAGCCCGATCTAGTTCATATTTTGGAATTTCCGGTTGGAATTCATCTTCAATTTTTTAGTTTAGAACTGAAAAAGAGGTGTTGTTCTGAAAACGTCATTTGGCCAAGTTGGGCAAGAAATACATGAAAAAATGAAGGTGTTTGAATTAAAAATCAGATAATGACCCATTTGAAATATGGAAGTTTCTACATAGAATCTAAATTTATTTTGAATTTATAAAAAAATGGTTAAAGAGAAACATCAAAAAATGTCATTTAGTAAGAGGGCACAAATTTGGGCAAAAATGAAATTGCCTGGAATTAAAATCTGCAAAAGACCTAGTTGAGATCTTGGCATTTCTACATGAAATCCACCATTAAAATTCATTTTTAGCACGAGTATAATGAGCAAAAATAAGAAAAAGAATTTTTAAGCAAGTTGGGCATAAAGAGAAAAGAAATGAGAGTGCCCAAAAATCAAATTTGACTAAGACCCATTTCAGATTTACAGGAATGCATAAAAAATCTACCATAAAGCAAGACTACAAAACTTCAAATTGAATTCTAAACACACATCATTCATCCCCAAGGTATTCATACAAAGAACAGAAAAATAATTCTACCATAAAGAAATTACAGAGCTTCCATTCCCAAACTGAATCACATTCAAAACCACCAAAAATTCAAGGATTCAAAAGCCACAGAAAATACCTCAATATTTCCCAAAACTAAAAAGAAAGATTGCTCTGAAGAGAAGGTGCGGCTGGGTTCCAAACTATGACAACAAAGAGGAAATGGTGTGCTGAATTCCATAATCCACTACCCATAATTTTCTTCTCAAAAAATCTCCATGTTCCTTCCAAACTTAGCTACCCCAATTGTCGGGTTTTCTCCTCTTTCCCCAAAACATAAATTTTCTTCTCCCCAGAAGATAACTCCCACAAAATAAAGTCCCTTCCCTTATTATAATTTCTCCACACCATAAAAATGAAAATAAGGCATCTTATTATTACAAGCTATTAAAACTCCCAAAAACCATTAATTAAAATCACAAAATGCAGCATTAAATGCACATGGCTCCCCCAAAAGGATTAGTAAATATTTTAAATAAAATATTTAATATCTCAAGAAAATAACAACTCAAAACCCCAAATCATTAACCATCATAAAATACCATATTTAAAAATATGTGAAGATGCCAACAAAACCACATCAAGACACTGATAACCAAAATATATATCCACATAAAAAATTCATGAAAACCATAACAAAATACCTCAACAAGACATATTGGTGAACCAAATACAACAGAAAGGTGCACCAGAACATACAACTAAAAGGTGCTCTAGACGTGACCGTTAGGTAATTGGATGGTAAGACATCAATAAGGAAAACACTTCCCTAATAGGGTACAGTGAGCTAGGGTAGGGGACATTTTTCCTGTGACTATCTCTAGTAACCACCATCGAGGAATAGGAGTACGCTCAGGCCTGTGGATCTAGGCGGAGTCGATACTCAATACCTGTATCACTTCCAATTACACGTCAAAGTACATGTGCATATAACATATATCATATAGTCAAAGTAACATCAATTATCAGGAAGGGAGTCATAATAGCGTAAGCCTCTTGAATATGAGTGTTACAAAATCATCCCTTTCCTGCCCATAATCATACAAAATAAATGATAATAGTATATAAACATATAATTTTTTAATCCAAAATAATAACTAACCATGATATACTTTTCCATAATCATCAATGTCTAATCTCATTATAACAAAATTTAACATTTTAAAATATCAAATCAAAATCAGAATGCTACCTTACTAGCCCGAGATTAGAGGTGTTACAACTATGCTTGTAATAAATTTGGACACAAAACAAATCAGTGTAGATCGAGGAATAATGGAGGACAGTCTAATAAGAAAAGTTTGATTTTTTATAACTGCAACAAACCTAGACATGTATCTAACATTTGCAAGAGTAGGAAAGAAAAGAAGTCTACTCAGGAAGAAAAGACTGAACTAGTAAAGAAGATTGACAAAGAATAGATGAAACAAGAAATGGATAAGGTATGTAAGAAGAAAGAAGAAGAAGAAAAACCTAAGACTCCTGATGTGTTTGTGCCCTCATTTGGTATAGATGACTTATTCAGAATGTAGACCTAGCATGGTCTTAGGGGAGTATTATAAGAAGATCATAAAACCCCCTAGAAGAATGGCGTGTTAGAGGCTAGCATGTGGTTAGAATGAGAAGAATGAATATTTAGAGGTTTTGGAAAAGGAAATAGAGAAAAATATGTTGGTATAAGGATTTGTTGACAGAATTAGGTTTTTCTATGTTAAGTGAAGTGTGTGTTTAGCATCTTTTTTGTGTTTGTCACATTTAATGCGCTTAGGGAAAACTCGACAAAGGTTAAGTAAAAAATTGTGATTCTTTTTGGTTAATTATGAATCTAAAGTCTTTGGAAGGTGCTCTAAATAAATCTTGAGGCATGCTCGAAGTCTTTCTAAAGGGAATTCAAATATTGATTCAGGTAATTTGGAAACCTTTTCTCTGATTGCAAAAGGAAAGAAGAAAATCAAAGAAGTTTCATTGAATTTCAAGAAAAGCATAGCGATAGACAATGGATTGTGTGGTGTTACCTCTCTAAAGATGAAAAGGGTTGAAGTAGAAGAATACGGTCATAGGAAAGTGGAAGGAATTGAACTAGGGTTGAATGAAGTTGAATTACAAAATATAAAAACCCTAGGGATTGATTCATGGAGTGAATTTTCATGGATTATAGATAAAGAGGTTATCTTGTTCTTGTTGAACTATTTCAAGGATGGAAGCATTGTTTTGGAAAAACTCTATTTGATCTTGAAGGAAGCAATCAAAGTGATCACTGGATTATGCAATGTTGGAGAACTCCCTTGAAATAAAACTGTGAAGTATAAAGATGTGGAGTCGGCAAAGATCTTAGAGCACTATTGATTGATACACTTGCTGACTCGACTGTTAGGTATGTTGTGTATGGTATATCATACAAAATTTATTTCAGAAATCGTGAAAGTTCAACTTTGGCTATTGTTGTACATATTGCTCACTTGATGGTTAAGGAGAACAAACAATTTGATTTATGTAGCTTGCTACTTGAGAATTTGCTTGAAAATGTTTGAATACCATTAGTTGAGAATTATCCCTTTCATTTTGGATCCTTGTAGCTAGTATGTCTGGTGTTTTACTTTCTGAATTCTCAACTGAGAAAATATAAAGTGATGCAGGAATCCAGTATCCCTATTGGAAAGCAAATTTACAGATATCTAAGGTCTTTGGGAGATAATGAAAATATGTGCAGATCGTATTTCTCATCTTTGTGAGAAAACCCTTCCTTTAGTATATTCGCATCAAGTTGATTTTGTAGTGGGCTCTTCCTCTTGAAAAATAAAAATGGAGGTTGTTATCAGTGATTCCCCTCCAGAATCGAAAAAGGGAAAATAAATGACTAAAGACATCATTGACATTTTAGATGAGAAGGAGAAAGAATCTCTAACTGGCATTGAATCCCCTGATCCAAATGACATCTAGTATATGATAGTTGAAGGAAAAATGAAGAAGATTGGTGAACTATGGAATGCTACCTCATCTATTGACAAACTGAAGAATCAATGATGTGATGGTAGATTATCTACTTTGGAAAGGTATTGAAGTATCTGTTGTTTTTTATTTCTTGCCAAAAAAATTGATTGAGATTGTTAAAGAAAGGATGTTGCTCGAAGGTCCAGAAGGACGTAAGATAGGAATCTTGGTTGAAAGGAGATGTAAAAAAGGCTATGTAGAGATTGTTTGGATTGATTGTGGAAACAAAGAAGTTTGTTAAAGAAATTTTATATGTTTACAAGTATTGTCTTCGGTGGCCTACAACTATAGATAATTTTAGAAGTAGAATTGAAGCAATTGAAGGCAAGGTGAATGACATTGGAAAGAATTTTGCTATATTTGAAGATAAATAAGGGAAGCAAAGGATAAGAGTTGGTGAACTACAGGCTGAATTAATCATTACACAAAGACAAAGAGATGATGTGACAAATACCTTCTAGCTCCTTAAAGAAATTGTTGAAGTCTGGTTAGAACATCTTTCTAGAATTCTTATTGATGCAGAAGACATTGAGAAACAATGTTTTGTTGTAGACTGGTCACCCTCTTTTACTTTGTTGGGATTATTGGAAAGTACATGCACAAAAATGGGGTATGTTGTTTTTAACTAGAAGAAGTTGTATCTAGTTCTCAAAGAAAGGTATACGGTGTTCTAGGTGAAGAATGTCATCTTCACTTAATTTTTGTATGCTTAAAAGTTCTCGATTGTTGAAAGTTTTTGAAGTTTTTGGAAATATTTTGAAATTTTGATGTCACCATGTTTACACTCATTTTTGGTTTCCTTTTCCATTGATGTCAAAGGGGAGAGTGTTGGAGATTGTGGAAAGAGTTAAAAGTTTTTGAGGAAAGAAGGAGAATTTTTGTTTACATGTTGCCATCAATGACAAAGGGGGAGATTGTTAGAAGAATGAATAGATTATCTATATGTTGTCATTGATGTCACCATGTTGGTAGTTTGGTCTGGTACTCTTAAACCAGTGTGTATAACTAACTTATCTTCTCCGGTGGCTGATCTAGTATTTTTGGTGCCTCTCCGATATTCTAGTCCACATTTCTCCATTGTTGACAATTTCTAGTTGTAGTTTTGGGAAACTAATAATGGATGTTAAAGACATGCATGATCAGGTTATTTCATGTTCTCATGCTCGTACAATATAGTGAAATTATTCTGTTGGTTGTGTTGAAGACTATTCATGGCCGACTTGTTAAGACAATTTTGATATGATATGAAAACTTATGTGTGATCTATTTTTTGGTTCAAGCCAACATAATGTAATGTGTTTATAGTTAAATTGCATTTTGAAAATATTTTGTGGAGCTGACAGTTGATATCTTTTATAATGAATTGTATCTAATTAGGCCAACCTATTTGGTGCTTGTGATGGAGATAAGATATATATATAAATATATGTCAAACAGTTTTGTGGGTGGAAGTGTAGTAAGTTTGACAATACAAGAGAGATAGAAGAAATAGTGAGAAAGTAATGAATGTGAAGGTGTGATAAGAAAGGAAATAGTTGTGAGCACCTCTGGAACTATATCAAAAAATGATAGGTGTATCTTTCCAATTCATTTTTGGGTTGTAAGGCCTTATTCTATTTTGTATAATCTTGTGTAGGCAGTGAGCCTCCTTGTTGGACAATGAGTCCTTTTTGTAGGCAGTGAGTCTTTGTACTTGGACAGTGAGTCCTTCTTTTGGCAATGACCATCTTTTTGAAAATACTATATAGTGTGAGTTAACCCTCACCGTGGTTTTTCCCTTATTAAGTTTTCCACATAAAAAATATGATGTTCATTATGTTGATTTACTTTCTATTATTCACGTTTCATGCTCATATTTAATAACAGAATTTAGTGTGGTTGAAGATTTGATAAGTGATAAAGTTTTAAGTTTGAATTTGAGTGACAACTGATTCACCCCCCTCTCTGTTGTCCTATGCCTACATTTAACATCTATCTTGTCGTAACATGGAAATGCTCTCAGATTTGTGGGTAAATATGTAGGTGAGAGTGAATCTCCAAAGTGGGATGGTTCCCATACTAAAAAAACTAATCGTCTAGATCTTCAAGGAAAAGGGGTAGAAGGAAAAACTGAAAACAAAGATCCTAAACTAGGGTGATTCACCAACAATAAGAAGATTCTGATATTTTTTTCCACCCACAACAAGACCTCCAAAACTCCGATTTTCACAATCCCACCCTAAACACATAATCCAAAAGTGATTGGCATAGAGGTTAATCAGTCATAACACAAAATGCAACTTGAATCATATGAAACCCTTTCAAACAAACCTACAATGACAATACATAAGAAGGATTTTGCATTTGAATCACAACTAACATTAGATTGTAACTATAAATTTGAACAAGTGAATGAGAAAAGAAACTCTATTGTTTTATTGAACTAAAGGAGTGACAATTTTAGAATCTGAGTACATCAACCAGTTTACAAAACTCTCTCAGAGAGTAGGAGAGCAAGAAACCATCAATCTAAACTCTTGAACAATCATATTTTTTTCTAATTTATAGCCTTCAAGTGTCACCATCATGAAAATAGCCAAAAATTAGCTTCACTGCATCTGTTAATAGAAAATTTTCCCATTTTTGAGCTCAAGGAACAAGCCTAAAAAATAGTGTCATAAACTACTCCAAACAACACCAAAAAGATAGAAACTTTCCACCTCTAAGGGTTTGATCCAAATTTTTTGCAAATTTAGGTGCAAATAGTTGGAAACTGAAAATGGAAACTTCAATTTACCTCTTTTTCTCCAAATCCGCCTAAGTGAACTCAACTTGACAATGGAAAGTTTCAGTGAGGACTCCAATACTACTTTTAAATAACAATTAATTAAGCAATTCATAAGAATATTGATTAATTAATGTTTTACAATTTACTGTTTCAAAAATAGAAAGTGGACTATTACATTCACTTTGATGACAACTTGATTTCAATTACTCTGATTTTTTGCAATTTGAACTCAAATATTCTAATTTTTGCAATTATGAGTAAAATTTCATACTTTGCGAAAATCAAAATATTTAAAATAAGGCTCCTATTTACTCGAATTTTCCATAAAAAATAATAAAAATCTTAGGCACTCATCAGATATGTTTATCAAAACTCTAAGGGAAACCCTAGAATGTTCAAGACTTAGGTAAAAATTAAAAAAAAACTAAGGTCATTGTCTTGATTTTTAAACAGTGGATTAATATCTCCCAAGGTTTAGAAGGCTCATCTAAAATGGACAAGGCATATGTGATTTTCTATAAAAGTCAAAGAAAAAGATTAATGCTAGGCTCGACCTAGGCATAACCATTCACAAAGGGAAGGCATATATGATTTAAGGCATTTGATTTTTAAAAAGGAAATCACATTTGACTTAGAGCATGGGGAAAACCCTAGCATCAAAAGTAAAGTGAATCCCTAAATTTTGTCATCATTTCACTTGGCTGACTTTGGAGAAGAGGGCTTTGCACTTGGCTGCCATGGAAGTTAGGGTTTTGAGGCTGGAACTCCACCATTCGAGTTGCTTTCTCTACCATTCTTGTTGAATCTTCTTCTGCATTTGATGGTAAGTTGTTTATATTCATTTTATGCATTTTTGACTTCATTCTAAAAGAGAAATCAGGCCTATAGGCCGCGACCATGACTAGTTTTTTTTATGCATTTTATATGTTTTGTGTTTTTGTTGTTTCATTGTTTGTTTCGCCGCCATGAGAGAGATCTGTTCAAGATTTTTTTAGAAGGCTTAGCCATGGGCTTGGACTGGTTCTTTTCACTCACAACCATGGTAAGATCCATTTCTTTTCTTCATTGTGCATTTCCCTCTTAAATATGCTTGACCTGAGTTCATTTAACAAAAAAAAGTGAAGAATGAATGATTTCTTTCTGAGTTTGACCATTGTATAGCTGCGGCCTCACTATATATGTTCTTTTATTTCTGCAAAAATGCTCTCTTTTGGGCTTGACCCATGATGTGAAATAGTATTACGTGCTGAATGAAGGAACTCTTTGCATCTATGCTTACTATTTTCTGGGTTTGGCCATTGTATAGGCTGCGGCCATTAGCTTAAAATCTTCATTTTATGCAAGCACCAATGCTGGCAGGAGCTCGAACCTTTGTTATTTATTTTGTATTTGCATTTTGAAATAAAACCCTAAGTGGGTATTCTCATTTGTGAAAGGAAAACTCTCTCTCAGGCCGCAACCATGAGAGTTCAGCTAGGTTTATTTTCATTCGTGTATTAGCTTGAACTACCCATTATCTCTCCATTTCAAAGTCTCACAAAAAAAACCCATGTGGGTTTCCTCCTAAAGCTCAAAATTGGCTTCATTGCATTTGTTTCCACTTCAAAACCCTAGCTTGTTTGACATTTTCTCACTATTTTTGAAAAGCAACAATGACTTCATTTTTTCAAGTACAGATTTCTGTATCTTCACTAAACTATACACTATAATATATTATTCATAATGGAACAAGCTATTTTCTTTGCATTGTTTTCTTTCTATAAGACATGTTGCTCCAATAATCTTTGTAATCTTTCTTTTCACTGCATATGCTATTAGCAATTACTTGCTTTCATTTTTCCTTGAAATGCATAAACACAATGAAGCTCAAGCACTATTTGATACATCTCAATTGCTTATCAAGCAACATGTTTCCTCACACTTTCCATGCAATTTCTCATTCATTTTTATCATGATTTGCAATGACATTTGCACACACTTGCTTAATGAAACACACAGAAAAGCTCTATTTATTTACAAATGCATTGCATATGGATGCCTCTAATTCATTTACTTACTTTGCAAGGTTTCGTTCAGCCATCATGGTATTCTTTATAAGTCGCTATCCATTATCACCCATCCCATGCACTTGAATGTTTAAGAAAAATGCATATCCAGTTCCACTTTCATCACAGTTTCATGTGGCAATGCAATAAGATAGTTTTTATGTCTATAGCATCAATCATATTGAAACCAGCCTTGAATTTCTTAGCAATCCTGTAAGGCCCAATTTTTCGTACCATAGTTACAAGATTTATTTTCCTATAATTATATTAAAATTGATAAACTAGACTTTCATGACCTAATGATTGACCATGCAATGTATGATGATCCAATACCTTACTATTGTATTAGCATGAGTGCAATAACTTTAAGTTTAGTAATGAGATTCAATAACACAAAATTACCTCTTGTGCCCTTAACATGCATAGTAATAAAAAAGATAATTAGCCCTATGAATAAACCTAGTAATTTTTATTTTATGGATTTGGATGCATGTTATATCATCTTATTACATTTTAGAGTGCCATTAGCAAGTGATTAATGTGGCATAGAAGGTACATGGACCTATGGTAAGCATTATACACATTCTTGGTCACCCATTCCTATAATGGAGTTCAAATTGGAAACTTATCCCTACTCTTTTTGTTATGGTTGTAAAACTGGACTTTGAAAATTATTATCATCCTTACCACACAAGGCTTAACGTTATTTGAAATATCCCTATGTTATCATAGTAAACACTTCTTTAACTTATTATATTGCCGCCTAGAAAATAACTCACTATATTCTCAAGAATTATGTGTAAATCTAATTAGTAGTTATTGTCATTTAACTTGAAAAATGGAGAAGAAGAATGGATATGTAAATTGAATTGGTGTACATAATTATAATATTATAAATGAGGAATTTAAAATAGGAAGTGATGTCAGTATGTTGATCTAAATGAGTTGATTTCGTATAAGACCTTGGATACTAATGAAGCTCATTCCTAGAAATAAAAGTGCAAATTGTCAAAGAAGAGTATTAACTTGAATACCTCTACTAAGTTTGAATGTGATCACTCGTGGTATAAACATATATTTTAAATTTAAATAATTAGAAATAGCGTTTTGCAAATGGCTAACATGGAGTGGTAAAGGTTTCAATTTTAAACATTAAGATCAGGCTATGATCAATCTAGAGATGCACACCAAGGCTTCTTTGAGGTATGTAAATGTGGTTATTGTTCTAAGTTGCAAATGTATTTATGAATATTTAATTTCAATGATTCATATCATGAGGTACTAATAGTGGCAAAAGTGTGCAGGTAAATAAAATGGTCAGTGCAAAAAATAGGAAGATCATCAAAAAAACCCCAATTGTCTTGCTTCACATTATGAAGTAGAATGTTTCCTTATGTGAATGTATTTCCTTATGGAAGTTATAATTTGTGAGATTTTTTCTTAAAAAAACAAAAGAGAAAATGAAGGTGATTAGAGTAGTTTTGGATACCCATTCCACGTGTCTAAGTTTAGGGTACACTACAGTAAGATTAAAGGGGGTGTTAGCTCTCAAAAATGAAGGCAAGAATGCCTCAAGAGGCTTCCAATCTCTTGATGTGCTTTAGGGTAACAGACAAGGTCAAGAGAACTCAACCTTCTACTCTTTAGGTCCTGCTAACCTGGGTGGGTGTACCTTTCTGAATGAAGCAGACTTATCTTATGATTATCCTTCTAAAATGCTTTGTCCATAATGGCAGATGACAGTGAACAAATGAAATCAAACTTGATAGCAATCTTCTTAATCTAAATCTTAAAATGTTTAATTAACATATGTAAAGAAAATAAAATGAATTCAAATGATGAAATTTCCAAGACCAGTGCCTTGTTGGGTATGTGGAGTCAAATGAAATAGAAGTGGGAAACTTATTTTGGCTGAAAATCAAATTGCAGGCATATGATCTGTTCATAACTTGTATAAACAATGCAGGATTATGACTACTAAGCTCTACTTTAATAATCCAGATGAATCTTCCTAATTACTATGATCAACAAAAAGGATTTAATCTCTACTTGAGAGAACCAGTCAATTAATCACACAGATACAACAAATGTGTATTGACAAACTGAACATAAACTTGTTATGTCAATTTAAACAACCAGAAAGAATCAAATTGGAGATAACTTCAGCAATACTTTTCAATAAGTTCAACATACAATTGACACTAGAAATAACCTGCAACACCAGCTCGTTTCCATTGAATTCACCATTTTAAAACATGCACATAGTCTCTGATAAGAGAAAATTATTCTACTGTAGCCATTCCTAATCTACTGTATGTGATCTAAAATCTGATTTCAAATCTAATGATATTACAATTACAATTGGGGTGCATATTTATACACCATCATTCAGGAAAATAAATCAAATTGGAAATCCATGTTGGCCACCATAGAATTTGGGAAAAACCAAGTTAGCCTACAACAGTCTTCAAGAATTTTACATGTCGGCCACAAGATTTGAAAATATTTAATCGCCATGACAGTCAACAAGTACGCCGAAGGCAACTATATCATCAATCGTTAATCATACCTCATTCCTCTATTACCTATGCTTCACTGTGACCACCTGTTTGCTATGCCAAAGACAAGAAGCATCCTTTTGTTCCTTTTGTGTTTCACTATAGCCTTCTACCATCGATGAGATATCATACCAAAAACCATTTGTCATACTGAAAGAACATATGTGTTACATTTGTTTTAGTCGTTGAGACACAAGAGAATATCTTACTGAAATGCACCCTTCTAACACATGTGGGTTGCCATAAAAAATCATAGTCGAGGAGATGTCCCACAGAATCATCGGGTTATATTGAAAGCCCTTTGCTCATCAATGTGTCGCCATAACTTAATAATATTTGCAAGACATCATGCAGATTAATTTGCCACACCGAAACATCCTTGAGTCGCTGAGACATAAGACTTTTCCTGCCGACGAGAATCCTTCGTTGCTATAACCTTCAACCCTCGGTGAGACATCTTGTAGAGTAAATTTCTATACTGAAACAACCAAGCTCACACCTATTTGCCAAGGCATAGCCAATATCTCACTGAAAGAAAACCATTTAAACATTGTCGACAAGACTTGACCTTTTCACTATGACCATATCCCAAAAATTATGACTCTGGCCGAAGTGAACACCCGTGCAAAGTTGGTAAGACATACGGAGATTGCCATGACATCCCGTCGAAAGCCATGTATCACATTGAAATTCTTTCGACAAAAATCCATGTGTAAGGTTAGTGAGACCGAAGGTCACTCGCCAATACCTTACAACAATAGCTATGACTACCCCCGATATGCATCTCCCACATGTCGGTCGCCAAGATAGGGGAGCCTTGCCAAAACCTAATGCTAAAAGCAACCCACTTGGCTGAAGTGAATCCTTAATGCATGTCACTGAGACCCCAAGAATTTTCCAGGGCATCATAACGATGCCGCAAATCATGCCGATATGCTCATCCTTGGTCACCGAAATAGCATGAATGTCATGCCGATAGCCACCCATAGGAAAAAGCCAATCGCTGTAACAAAGAAAAGGTCTTGTGAAAACACCTGCAACAAACGAATGTTAACTCACCAGTAACATGGGTCAAGGAGATAGTAAAGGACCTATTTCAATAGATTCAACAAGATGGGAAATGCACAACCCGATGGGTTCCATAGGGAAATATGGGAAAAATGTAGATGAAAAATGCATACAATAGGACCAAATCAGGAAATTTATGAGTGAAAGCATATGTAAAGCATCAGATTTTTATAGTCCCAATAGTGGCTCTGTCTGGGGATGAATGCTAGTGAGATAATTGCAAGGATCCAGAATATTTGGGTGAGCAAACCAGACACAAAATGATGAGCCAGTGAGTAGCAATCGAAATGGAAATGAAGCATGAATGAATGAATGCAAAATGAATGCAAGATGGAGGTGAAATGGATGCAAAATGAAGGTGAACTACAACCCTAAACTACTGTGCATGGAAAAGAATTTTAAAGAGGACAAGTGAGAATTGTCCATGCACTGGCAACCCTTAATCCTTTGTGATTTGGTTTCACCTATTCTGAGCTATTACAATCTAAAACTCAAACCAAGCTTTCCCCTGTCAAACACCTAGTTTTGTATCGAGTTCATCAAATTCTTCTTGAGGATACTCATGCAATCTTTCCTGTCACTGTTATTGCAAGTTCTTAGAGTATCATCATGTTTGGTTTGGCCCAAAATCCCAACACCATTCTGTAGTTCAAGTTCTTCATCATCATGTGATAAACCCCTATTATCTTCAATACAAAAAATGCATGCATATGAAATAAAACTTTTTACATTATTTCTCTCACTATTATGAATTTTGAAACATCCTCAAAGTGCTTCTCTTCAGAATAAAAAAAAATTGTCATATCAATATTGTCTGAAATAAACAAATCTGAAACCTTTTGCACCTCTTTGATATCTCTATGACTCAAATCTTCAATATTAAGCATATATGAACCAATCAAATATGGAACACTATCATCCTTGGTATGCAAAAAAATGTCTTCTTCACATGAGTTAGAAATTTCAAAATCACATACCTCCTTTTGAAAAAACACAGACTTTTGATCAATACCAAAAGTTTCACCATCATTCCAAGAAAGGCACAGGGAGTCATAAGAATGTTTACATAAAGATCTTTCACTATCAAAACAAATGTAAGCTGGAGAAAAAACTTCAAGATCACCTTCATGTGTATATATTTGATATTCAATAGTTAACAAATCCAAAATTTGCTCACAGTTGAGTAAACAAGTCTCCACATTTTCATTATTACGGTCATACTCATCACTTTTATCATCATCAAAAAGAGGCCCAGGATCATTAGAGAATGAAAAAATACCAGCAAAGTCATTTGTTCAACAACTTGAAACATCCCTTTATTTATCTAAAAATACTTCTTGCTCAACATCAAGTGGATCTAAAAATACTTGAAATTCATTCCTGGGCATACCTTGGCAAAACATCATGTCATCCTCATTTAAATCTTCATCATGCAATCGGCCCGAAAATTTTCAAAAACCATTCTAAAATTTGCAAACCTCCTCGTCATTGAATATGTCTTCATAGCTTTCAACTATAGCCAGAGGTATTGTATATTCATTATCAAATAAATCAACATTTCCCATTCATCCTGATCTTCATAAGAGGTAGAAGAATCCCCTTGCTGTAGATCAAAATCCACAGATGCATCTTCAAAATCTGAATACTCATTTGATCCCTCATAACACACACTGCTCTCCTTGTCACAATCTGTTATGCAAGAGACAAAACTTGTACCCTCATCTTCATTATGCAAGCTATCACAGGAATCATACTGACTTGCATTTGTCTCATCTTCCATTGGATGCATTGTTTGATATTTCTCTATACTGATTATAATATTTTTTCCTATCTACAATATCAACCCATTCAGCTAGTTGAGGTAAATAAATTGGTATGTATGATTTAGGTCAATATATTGGGTTTGGCTCATACACTTTCATGAACTGCAAAATGATGCCAGACCTACTAGGTGGGAATTTAATAGATATTTTCTTACAAATATCAGTCATTCTGCAAAGCAAAGAGTACCTAGATTCTCCTCTATTTCTCCTTATGCTAAGAAAGTCATCCAAAAGATTTTTGAAGTATTCATCATCTTTAGATTGTTGGTTTTGATACATACCTTGTTGCAGATTCTGACTGACATCTTCAAGTGGGCTAGAATTATGTTGCATGTGACATTGATCACATTGGCATTGCACTTGACACTAATCACATTGAAATTGCGCTTGACACTAATCACATTGACATTCTTGATAACTTGACAATCTTTGTCTAGGAGGGATTGGATAAACACTTACTTGATTTGATGGCTATGGAGGATAAGTGCTCTGCTGTGCATGATATGCATCACCTCCATTGTAGAAATTTCCATTTGTAATATCAGGCGCTCGAGGGGCCCAACACCTTCCCACATTTGTGTATTCATCTTCATTGAAGAATTCTCCTAATTGTAATGGTTGCTAGTCCAATTGCAGCCTTTTCCTTTGCCATTCTTCTATTTACTTTATCTGAGACTCATACAGTGCTTTAATCTCTTCATAAGTTCAAGATTCATTATCAACTTGAGGAGTCTCATTATCAATAGGTCTGCCCTGATTACCCTCCATTTTCAGATCATTCTATGTCAACCTACTGCTGCCAAGAGGAGCTCTAGTATGACCTCCCCTGAACTGAGATCTTCTTCCATTCATGATTAACAACTACAAAAATTATTTCAGAGTCACCACCTAATTTTCCAAAAGTAGGAAAATAATTATTTCTAATCTTTTCCAAGCAGAATCACGCTTTCTGAATCTTCTCAAATTACAACCTTTTCTTCACTGACTCTATATGATGGTCTTCAACTGAATTTTCTAATATAATCCCTAGTAAAGTTGCCAATTTGTTAGCTCTCAAAAATGTAGGCAAGAATACCTCAAGAGGCTGCTAATCTCTTGATATGCTTTAGGGTAATAGACAAGGTCAAGAGAACTCAACCTTCTACTCTTTAGGTGCTGCTAACCTAGGTGGGTGTACCTTTCTGAATGAAGTAGACTTATCTTATGATTATCCTTCTGAAATGCTTTGTCCACAATGGCAAATGACATTGAACAAATGAAATCAAACTTGATAGCAATCTTCTTAATCTAAATCCTAAAATGTTTAATTAACAAATGTAAAGAAACTGAAATGAATTCAAATGATGAAATTGCAGAGACTAGTGCCTTGTTGGGTATGCAGAGTCAAATGAAACAGAAGTGGGAAACTTATTTTGGCTGAAAATCAAATTGCAGGCATATGATCTGTTCATAACTTGTATAAACAATGCAGGATTATGACTACTAAGCTCTACTTTAATAATCCAAATGAATCTTCCTGATTACTATGATCAACAAAAAAGATTTAATCTCTACTTGAGAGAACCAGTCAATTAATCACACAGATACAACAAATGTGTATTGACAAACTGAACATAAACTTGTTATGTCAATTTAAACAACCAGAAATAATCAAATTGGAGACAACTTCAGCAATACTTTTCAATAAGTTCAACATACAATTGACACCAGAAATAACCTGCCACACCAGCTAGTTTCCATTGAATTTTCCATTTTAAAACATGCACATAGTCTTTGATAAGAGAAAATTATTCTACTGTAGCCATTCCTAATCTATTGTATGTGATCTAAAATTTGATCTCAAATCTAATGATATTATAATTACAATTAGGGTGCATATTTATACACCAACATTCAGGAAAATAAATCAAATTGGAAATCCATGTCGGCCACCATAGAATTCAGGAAAAACTAAGTCGGCCTGCAATATTCTTCAAGCATTTTACATGTTGGCCACAAGATTTGAAAATATTTAATCACCAATGGAACAGTCACCAGGACAGTCAGCAAGTATGCCGAAGGCAACTGTATCATTAATCATTAATTATCCTACATTCCTCCATTCCCTGTGCTTCACCATGACCACCTGTTTGCTACGCCAAAGACAAGAAGCATCCTTTTGTTCCTTTTGTGTTTCTCTATAGCCTTCTACCATCGGTGAGATATCATACTGAAAACCATTTGTCATACCAAGAGCACATATGTGTTACATTTGTTTTAGTTGCTGAGACACAAGAGAATATCTTACCGAAATGCACCCTTCTAACACATGTGGGTTGCCATAAAAAATCATAGTCAGGGAGATGTCCCACAGAATCATCAGGTTATACCGAAAGCCCTTTGCTCATCAATGTGTCACCATAACTTAATAATATTGGCAAGACATCATGTAGATTACTTTGTCACACTGAAACATCCTTGAGTCAATGAGACATAAGACTTTCCCTACCGACGAGAATCCTCCATCGCTATAACCTTCAACCCTCAGTGAGACATCTTGTAGAGTAAATTGCTATACCGAAACAACCAAGCTCACACCTTTTTGCCAAGACATAGCCAATATCTCACTGAAAGAAAACCATTTGAACATTGTCGGTAAGACCCGACCTTTTTTCTATGACCATATCCCAAAAATTATGACTTTGGCCGAAGTGAACACCCATGCAAAGTCAGTAAGACATACGGAGATCCCCATGACATCCTGTTGAAAGCCATGTCTCACACCAAAATTCTTTCAAAGAAAATCCATGTGTAAGGTCGACAAGACCAAAGGTCACTCGCCAAGACCTTACAATGATAGCTATGACTCCCCCCAATATGCATCTCCCACATGTCGGTCGCCAAGACAAGGGAGCCTCGCCAAGACCTAACACTGAAAGCAACCTACTTGGCCAAAGTGAATCCATAATGCATGTCGCCGAGACCCAAATAATTCACCAGGACATCATATTGACACTGTAACTCATGCCAATATGCTCATCCTCAATCGCTGAAACAACATGAATGTCATGTTGATAGCCACCCACAGGAAAAAGCTAGTCACTGTAACAAAGAAAAGGTCTTGCTGAAACACCTACAACAAACGAATGTTAACTCACTAGCAACATGGGTCGGGGAGATAGTAAAGGACCTATGTTGGTAGATTTAGTAAGATGGGGAATGCACAACCCAATGGGTCCCATAGGGAAATATGGGAAAAATGTAGATGAAAAATGCATATGGTAGGACCAAATCAAGAAATTTATGAGTGAAAGCATATGTAAAGCATCAGATTTTTATAGTCCCAATAGGAGGATTTTGGGATTTTTTAGGGGAGGCTGGTTGGTGGGGAAGGGTTCCTTTTGGGCATTTTGTGACTCATTCCACACCAGATTGTGCTTGAGAGGAAGGCTTATCCTTGCTGAAAATGCTTGATGCTTATGGGCTTATCTTTGTTGAAAATGCTTGTTGCTTATGGTCTTATCTTTGCTGAAAATGTTGGTTACTTGTGGTTTATCTTTCTTCATTATGTTTAGTACTCTGTAAGAAAGTGTGTTTTGGCATTTCTCATTGCTGTTGTTGGGTAATACCCTACTTGATTTTCTTTGATACTATTCATCAAAGTGATGACTGTTGTTCATGTCTTGGAAAGCCTTGGTTTATAAATTCTATGCATGTAGTGTATCTGGTCATGTGTGTTTTGATATCCATTTTATGTGGGGTTTTGTTGATCCTCCTAGCTTGGGGGAAATGGCGAGAGTCTTCATGGCTTGATGACCCATTTATGGAAGGGTGGAGAGCTTCTTTTCCTTTTGGCTATTGGATTTGACTCATGTTTTTGGAGCCCTTAGGGACTATCATCTCAGTCACAGCCTATGATTGGAGGATTGGAGTCTATCTAGCAGCTTCATTGCTTGTTGGGCAGATTCGTGTAGCCTCTCTGGGTGATTGGTGGCCATAATAGTTGCTACCTTGAGAATGCACCATGGTGAGGAGATTCTTATAACAACCATAGATGCCTTCTCTCTGGCATATCCATTCCATTTAACAGCAATATAAAATAAAAATAAGAATAAATAATAATAAGAAAGTGTGATAATGGGTGGGGTTTTGGAATGCACTGCAAAAGGGATTTAGCTCCAATGCTTCCCTTGTTTAATATTCATTTCTAGCACCATCTGCAAAAACAAAAGATAAGAGGGAGAAAAAAAGAATGGCTTAAAAATTAAGAGATTAAAAAGAACATAGCATGTTGCAGCCAAGCAAAACATCCTGTGTCGGCTCACCTGTAAAAAAAATAAAAATTAATAAAACAGTATAGGTTGATGGTTTTAGATTAGGAGTGCTCTCATTTTAATTAAGGAAACATCTCAACCTCCAGCTCCACTCAACTCCACGTTTTAGTAATTATAGCAACATTTATTTAAATGTTGCAATTGTAAGCTTAATGAATTTATAATTGTATTTGGGATGCTCAAAGTTGATTTCTATCTCTACCACTTGGTTATTTGGGGGCAATACGCTTGGCAACAACACTATTTTAGAGTGGACAACTAGCAAAGTGGCAGTCAAGCAGATTATATATATATAAATATATAATGCATTTGTATAACCGTTAGTTGATTGTTTTCCAAATCTATACCACTTTAAACATCATTTGTAGCTCCAAGAAAGTAAATAGGATTATTTCGTAGTAAAGGTCTACATTAATGTACAACTAATAAGTTTTAATGTGGCATTTTATTTGGGCATTTTGTTATATCAAATTAGACTTTTCAAATATCAAACCAATATGTGAATATAAGATGCAATGTAATTTTTCTTTTAAAAAGGGTTTCTATATGAACTGTTGCATTTATAGTTGCTGATGTAGTTGTATTTGTTGTTGTTGTTGCATTTCTAGTTGCTGCTATAGATACATTTGCTATTGTTGCATTTTTAGTTGCTGTCGTAGCTTCATTTGCTGCTATAGATTCATCAACTACTATAGTTTAATGATCATCATTTGGATGACTCTATGGGGGAACTCTTGTGCCATTGTAATTTCTATTCTTCATTTTATTTAATCTTCTCTTTTCCAATAAAAATAAATAAATTTATAAATTAGTATTTATTCTTTTGTTGAAATCTCGCAATATATATTTATATATATGTATATATGTGTATGATGTCTAATATTTTTTTTTTGTCATATCAGAAGAATAAAATAAATAATAAGAATTAAATTAATTTCCTTTAAGGTAAATATTTAATATCATTTTGAGTGAGCTTCTAAGATCTTTCAAAGTTATATTGTTGTTGGTTTCTATTTAATAATTCGTCAAAGTTGCTTTATATCAATCTGATTGAAGTAGTAAATTTTATGTTTCCTTTTATCTTGACCTTCATATATTGAAACATAAAGATATTTGATAATTAAAATATTAGTTGACTATGAATGCAAGTTGTGTAAAGATGATCTTAAACAAATTAAAAAAAAATGTTTTTCCCTTCATAAATTTACTGGCATGACAAGTCCATTGCCTTTAATGATGCTATTTTAAGCTACATTCAGCTCCAACACTTAGTGTATTGTTCCTCCAATCAACAATGCCTCTTTCACCCTTACTTTGGATTTCGTACTCCATTTGCAGCCACTTGTAATTCTATTTCTTGATGGGGAGAAGCTTCCTTCTATACTCTTCATCCATTTTTATTTCTCTTAGGAACCAAATGTTAATGTGAAACTTGATATATGCATAGAAGATTTTGAAATAAAAATGCCTGATGATGATGTTCTGAAACTTTTTCATTTTCTTCAATGGCCACCGTTGATTGGAATTATATATGCCTGTTCACTATCATATTTCATGATGATGTACTCCTTATGATGATCTCCTTGAGAAATTGATCATTTATGATCTTCAACTCATTTCCTTTTCAAGCTTGATTGTCCTAAATGGTCAATTGCTTGAGTTCTTATGACACTTGTGATGTACTCCTTTAGATGCATATCTCTTTTGAACATTTTTTAATTGTTTCCTTTCTCAACCCCTCTATTGAATGTTAAAGGGTAGCATTCCAAGCTCAACCCTTGTAGGAGCCTGTTTTACACCACATGCTATAAATCTTCAAAGAAAATCAGCAACATGGCTTTTCCTATACCTGCACAAGAAACTAACAATGTTAGATTTTAAAACAATAAGTTCAGAAATTTCTTATGATGTTTTCTCCTTTGTATTATTTTGCACACTTCTTGTCTTTTCTCAATTGATTCAATGCACCATAAGAAATGTTCTACATTACTGTTGATAGATCATGTAGGAGGATTCATAACCCGAGCTCTAACAAATATTACAATCACTTGTAGGTTCAGTTGGAGAATGAAAGCAAAGAGGGATGCACAACATTGGAGGCAACTAAAAGACACATTTAGGCAATGATGGTTATGTTCCCTATTACATGCTATTTTCCTTCTTTATCTTCAGTAGTGTAGTGTATCCTTATGTTTCATTGTTTCAGACATTCCCATGGGTTGTGTGGGACACTTGAATCTCCTTTTCATCCTAATGAATACAAAGCAACATTTTGTGCAATTCTTGTTCAATTTTGTACTTCTCTTTTGTAAAAATGTATGAAACGTTGTGTAATGAATAACTAAATACAAAATGAAAGCACTTCTTTTACATTTCATACAATATTTTAATGCTGCAAATGATGAATGGAAAATTGAAACACATTACACTTTAACAACTCAAATATACGCAATGGTTTAAACAATTGAAAAAATAAACTGAACTCTTCACCTTAAAATGAACTTGAATTAACCAACTCTATCAATTTGAGTTGTGGTGAAAATTTGATAACACTCTTGGCGACCTCTGCTAGATGCTTTCCTGATAAGCATTAGGCTAGTTACCTTATGTAGATCCATTAGGCATGGATTCAATTCTACCCTTCTAAAACTCAAGAGATCTAAACAAAATAAAACTTGACACACGAAACAACAACAAAAAACAAAACCAAAACAAACAGAAGAAAACCTACAAAGCCTTGATGGAAAAAAAATAATGTGCAAAAGAGCTTATGGAAAAGAAAAAAGTGAAAAGAAAAGTGATCCAAGCACTTAGTAGGAACAAATATTCTATTATAGTAGAGGGGTAGAACTTATAACCTCAAAAATAATGTTTTAAATGGATGCCATTGACTGGGATCAGAAGTACTTCCTCGCTTAACTTTGAGAGTTGAAATGAATTATTCTCTTTGTATTCTATTATTACATATAAACCTTCCCAAATTGCATCAAATTTGGAGTGCCTCCCAGGGTTATTCTTGTGTTCATCCCATTTGAGCACAAAATATCCAACAACAAATTCTCTAAATTTCATTCTTTTGTCAAAGGAGCTTTTCATTTGGGCTTGATGAATTTCAAGCTTCTTCCATGCTTCTTTTCTGGTTTCCTCCAGCTCCATTAGCTATGCAATTCTAACCTCCATGGGTTGTTCTTCTAGCAGCTCAAGCTCTTTGATAAAAATCAAAGTTGGTAGCTCAATGGATATTGGTAATTTGGCCTCCTTGCCATAATTAAGAACATACAGAGAGAAACTAGTAGCCCTGTTGGGGGTTATTCTATTAGTCCAAAGGGATAACTTCAATTTTTTTTGCCATGTTCTCTGATTGTCTTTGATGGCCTTCTTGATGATCTTGATCAGGTTATTACTAGTAGATTCCACTTGTTCATTACCCTATGGGTAGTAATCAGATGAAGTACTCAAGAAGATATTATTTCTCATAGACCAGTCAAAAATCTTTAGACCAATAAATGCTAAAGCATTATTAGAAATAATGGAATCTGGAACACCAAATCTTGATAAAAACTCAAAATAGATGCTTCATTTGCTTCTTTCAAAGCAACAACTTTGGTCCATTTAGTAAAATATTCAGTGGCGGTTAAGATCCACTTGTGACCAACATTTGAGGCTGGATTAATTGGCCTGATAAAATTAAGCCCCCATTTAGCAAAGGGTTGTTTAACTTGAATAGAATTTAAAGGAAAACCTGCAAGTTTCTGCTTACTTGCAAACAATGCACATTTTTCACATTTATTTACCCAAGCGAATGCATCCTTGAATATGTCTGACCAGTAATAACCAACCCTCATTATTTTCAGGGTTGTCGTTCTTGCTACAAAGTGACCTTCTGAAGGCCTGTTGTGGAATTCCTTTAGCAACTTATCTATTTGGTTAGGCTCAATGCATCTCAATAACACACCCTGGAAGTCTCTCCTAAATAACACACCATCAATAATAGCATAGGGAATGGCCTACAATCTAGAATACCTCCTCTTCACCAGTCTGCAAATAGTTAATCATTTGTTGTACCCAACTTGTACTAGGAGTTGAGACGACATTTTTCTCTTTGTTACTCAATACTGTGGTGATGTTCCCATCATCTTCTAGGTTGTTTTGTGTTCTTTCAACAAGCTATTCACACAAAAAATTACCTCTAACAAGTTTAGTAACCTTAAAGTCAACATCAAATTCCATTACTCTTGTTATCTAACTAGCTCTCTTATCATTCATATCTTTATTCAGCAAGAAATATTTCACAATAGGGTGAGCAACCAACAAATGAATTTTATTATTAGACAACATGTGCCTAAATTTTTTAAGGCTTCTAACCACTGCAAACACATGTTTTTCCACAAAAGGAGTATTTTACCTCATAGTCATGTAGTACTTGACTAAAGAAGGCCATGGGTTGCTCCAAGCCTTCGTCATTTTTTTGGCACAATATTGTTGAAACAGTATCAACACCTCCAAAATCATGTAAGAAAAAATATTTATTGTAATTTGGATTTATGAGGGTTGGGGCAGCTGAAAGGGCTTCTCTTATTTTCTCGAAGCTCCTTTTTCCCTCCTTAGTCCAATTGAAAGGTACATTCTTTTTCAGCATTACCATGAGAGGTTGTAATAGAACTGCAATATTTGGTATAAACCTTCTTACAAAATTAATTTTTCCAAGGAAACTTTGCAAACCCTTTTTATGGGTTGGAAAAGGTAATTCTAGAATAGCTAAAACCCACTCTAGGTTAATAGAAATTTTGTGTTTAGAGACAATGTGTCCTAAAATCTAACCTTCATGAAAGAAAAATATGCATTTCTTCAGATTGAAAGAAACTTCAAACTCTCTACATCTTTGGAAGATCTGTCTAAAATGTTCAAGGTGTTCATTAGCATTCTTGGAAAATATTGTGATATCATCTAGATACAAAAGAATGATCTTATTCATAAAGTCATGAAAATCCATGTCCATTGCCCTTTGGAATGTTTCCCTTGCATTAGATAAGCCAAAAGGAATCTTCCTGTAAGCCATAGTGCCCCATTTAGTCATGAATGTTGTTTTATATTGATCCTCTTCCCTAACCAAAATCTAATTATAGCCAGAATACCCATTGAGTAAAGAGAATCTATCGGAACCAAACACTACTTGCATAATTTGCTCCATTGAAGGGAGCAGGTAGTTATCTTTAAGGGAAGCCTTGTTCAAATCTCTAAAGTTAGCACAAAGCCTGATTTCCTCATTTTTCTTCCTAACTAGGACCAAGTTGGAGACCCAAGAAGTGTGCTTCATAGGGAAGATTATGTTTCTCTCAATCAACTTATTTAATTTAGCTTTCATTAAATGTTCAAGCTTAGGATTCAAGGGCCTTTGTTTCTATCTCATAGGTTTTGCATTAGGTTCTAACTCGATAGTATGCTGAGCTAGTTCAGGATCAAAAACTCCTAAATCCTTGTATTCCCAAGCAAATATATCATTATGTTGATAAAACAAGGACAAAAAATTAATAGGGGGGGTGAATCAGTTGTCACAAAAACTTAACTCTAATCTTAGATCTGATGAATGAGAAATTAACCACAAGCAATTAACACATTAGAGAGACAAAGAACACCAAGATTTTTTAAGTGGAAACTCTGTTAGGGGAAAAACCATAGTGGATGTTAGTCCACAATATTATACTCTACTAAAAGTATAATGAGAAATAATAAAGGGAATGTACATGCCTAGAGCTCACACTGCCTAGAGCTCATTGTTCAATTACAAAAGGGTCTCATTGCCCAATAGGATAGGATTAAAAATCTAGAGGGTATGAACTGAGAAAATAGCTTCTGCTCAAGCCTGATTACAGATCCAATTAAGCTCAACACTTCTTCACACTTCACACAATCTTCTTCACACTCTACTCTGCAATCGAATGATATTCACATATACACACATAGGAGCACATGAAGCATACTCTCCACTGATGACACAATCATTCTTATATATCTGTTACAGGAGATTTCATCACAACATAGTCACCCAAGAAAAATAAATTATATTTGCAATGTTAGCCCAAATTAACAACTAAATTCTTAATGCGAACCCACAAAGGTCAGCCACAACATAGTGGAGACCAAAATTAACATCTCCAACATAAAAAATACTTTAATTAATTTCACCTTGAACATCCACAACACGCTACTATTAACATGTCGGCCAGGAACATGAAAAATCGAACATGTGCAAGAAAAGATCTTCAATCACAAGCTCACCGGATCAAGTGGACATACCAAACAGATAAAGAATGAACTAGAGACATCTGAGAACACCAAGAAACAATAGAGAAGCATCCAAAACAACTTAGATAACTAGAAACTTACAATATTCATTCAAGAATACTGACAGAGACAATAAAAATACTGTCAAACCACAACTCACACAAAACTTCACGTGAACCTCTAAAACTTCTGGTAGATAATCTAGACATACTCAAAAAGAAACCCTTTAATCCACATTAGATAATCTTTTAATGTACAGAACAAAACACCTTCATGACCTGCACAGTTCCACTGGGAACCTGAAACACTATCTTTTACAATTTTCTCAATATCCTCGACATATACATCAATTGATACACCAAATACTAATAGTGTTGACATCAATTACAACCACATATCAACAACACATCCACAACATCCAACAATCTCCCCCTTTAGCATTGATGGCAACACATGATGTGAAAAATACCATCAACCCAACATACTTACTTCTTTTGCACTTCTCCTTTGAACTGAACTTTTCTCCATAGGGATTTTTCACATTACTCTTCTCCCCCTTTGACATCAATGGAAAAGGTAACCATGAATTTTCCATACACACGCTCTGAACCACATATCTTCATGTCTAAATACTCCCCCTGAGTAGCAACCACAAAAACATCAATTTGGATCATAATGTAGCAAATGAGGCTCATAGATTGATGTAAGTAAATGCATCATTTAGTTCTTATCAGGAGGGGTAATCACCCCTAGAATTCCTTTGAGATACTCAAAAGTATCCTTTGGCAATGGCTTAGTAAGTATATTTTCAATCTATTCTTTAGTAGGCACATACTCCAATCTGACTTCTTTTTCATTCACTTTTTCCCTCAGGAAGTGAAACCTGATTGATATATGTTTAGTCTTTGAGTGCAGCACTAGATTCCTTGATATATTTATTCAACTTGAGTTGTCACAATATATGGCAATAGGCTCTTCATATATTACTCTGATATCTCTCAGCATCTGTTTCATCAATATAACTTGAGTACAATTTTTTGCAGTAGCAATATATTCTACTTCAGTAGTAGATAAAGAAATG
This sequence comes from Sequoia sempervirens, assembly GCA_007258455.2. Classification (NCBI taxonomy): domain Eukaryota; kingdom Viridiplantae; phylum Streptophyta; class Pinopsida; order Cupressales; family Cupressaceae; genus Sequoia; species Sequoia sempervirens. The sequence goes on from VDFB02353493.1 coordinate 45,949,501, forward strand.
GAACTCAAATCTTTGTTTAACCAAGACACTAGCTTTTTCCCTAAGAAGAAAGAACCACCACTAGTACTTTTTCTAACATCCACATCACCAGCCCAATCAGCATCAATGTATGCACACAAAGTGAGATCATCATCCTTTGGATACCAAAGGCCAAAGTCAATTGTTCCTTTTAGATATCTAAATATTCTTTTGATAGCAGTCACATGTGATTCTTTTGGATCAACTTGAAATCTAGCAACCATACATACAAAATTCATAATGTCTGGTCTAGTCTGGGTCAAGTAGAGAAATCCACCGATCATTGACCTATATCTAGTTTGATTTGCCTTTGGAGAATCATCATTCTATGTCAACTTACATCCAGTCACCATAAGGGTACCAACAGGTTTGGAGTCTTCCATTTCAAACTTCTTCAACAGTTCTCTCACATATTTGGACTGAGATAAGAAAATCCCTTGGTCCAACTAAGTAATTTGCAATCCTAGAAAGAACTTCATTTCACCAATCATGCTTATCTCATCAGCAAACTTCATGCATAGATTATCATCTCCTCCAAAAATAATTTCACCAATAATGACTTCTATGATTAACTCCTTATCATGATCTAATTTGAAGTATAAGTTACTATCAACAGTGCATTTAGTGAATCCAAAATTCAGTAGGTATTTGTCCAATCTAGCGTACCACGCTCTAGGGGCTTGTTTAAGTCCATATAGATCATTCTTCAACATGTAAACCATATCTTCTTTATCTGTTAGCTAAAATCCATCTGGTTGTTTAATGTACACTTCTTCTTCTAGTTCTCCATTAAAAAATGAAGACTTTACATCCATTTGATAGACTTTATAGTTCTTGTGTGCAACATAAGCAAGAAATAATCTCATAGCTTCAATTCTAGCAACAGGGGCAAAGGTTTCTTCAAAATCAATACCTTCCATTTGAGAGTACCCTTTACATACCAGTATTGCTTTATTTTGGACCACTTCACCTTCTTCATTCAGCTTGTTTCTGAATACCCACTTAGTACCAATCACATTCTTGTCTTTGGGCCTAGGAACCGATAGCCATGTGTCATTCTTCTCAATCTGTGCCAGCTCTTCTTTCATAGCTTCCAACTATTGTTCATCTTGATAGGATTCAGTGACACTCTTAGGTTCAATCTTGGAAATAAAACAATATTCTTCTGCAATCTTTCTTCTAGTTTATACTCCTTTACTCTTATCTCCTATGTTTGACTTTTAGAGTGATTCAACTTTACATACTTTGGAGTCTTGGGACTTTCTCAGACCTTTGTGTCTTCTAAAATTTCTTCTACATTGGCACTTTTCTGTGCTCCTTGACTGACTTGATTTACAAGAACAATTTGTGTTTGCTTCACTAAAACATATGGAATGATCTGAAGTAGATTCAGTGTTTGAGTGTTCTTCCCTTGATTTGTGTTGTCTTCATTCAAATCATAGCTGCATCATCTGGATGATTTAATAGAGTCCTCATCAACTCTGACATTTTCACTCTCAACAATCTTTCTTAGTCTTTTTCTATAGCACTGGTATGCCTTGCTCTTAGTGCAGTAACCTAGGAAGATCCCTTGATCGCTTCTAGCATCAAATTTTCCTATATCAACATCTCTTCTGATGTAACATTTGCTTCCAAAGATCTTGAAATACTTAACAGTAGGCTTGTGACCAAACCATAACTCATAAGGGATCTTACCATAATTACCATTCACATTTACCTAGTTCAAGGTATACATAGCAGTGCTTAACGCTTCACTCCAGTATATCTGAGACACATTTCCTTCCATCATCATTGTTCTAGCAGCATCCAAAAATTTTCTATTCTTCCTTTCTGAAACTCCATTTTGTTGAGGGGTTCAAGGAGAAAATAATTGTCTTTTTATTCCATGTTCTTCACAATAAGAGTTGAACTCCTTGGAGATGAATTCACCACCTCTGTCAGATCTCAGGCACTTAATTCTCATACCTTTTTCATTTTTTTCCATAGTCTTAAAGCTTTTGAACTTATCTAATGCTTCACATTTTTCTCTCAAAAAGGAAACCCAAATCATTCTAGAGTAATCATCAATAACCAACATAAAATACCTTTCTCCACGAATACTTATAACTCTAGAGGGACCACAAAGATCAGTATGTAGTAGTTCCAACACATTATTTGACTGAAATTTTTTATTTAGAAGGAGACTCTAGTTTTTTTACCCAACTGACATTCTTTGCAAATTACATTAGCAGGCTTCACTAATCTAGGTAGATCTCTTACTGCTTGAGTAGAACTTATCTTGATAATGTTGTCAAAATTTACATGACACAACCTCCTATGCCACAACCAACTTTCATCTACTTGAGAATTAAGCAGCTTCCACTAGCAGTATTCAATTGTAAAATATTACCTTTAGTTTGCACAACAATAGCAATCATGTTTCCAGAACTCCCACAAATCATGCATTTTTCGTTCTTGAATTGTAAATCATATCCCTTGTGTACCGTCTGTCCAACACTCAACAAGTTGTGCTCTAGGCCTTCAACATACACAACATCATTAGTATTATCTTTACCACCGAGGTTAATAGATCCTTTGCCACAAATCACACCCGCATTGTTATCTCCAGATCTTACAACCCCACCATCATACTTCTTTAGACTCACAAACTTACTTTTGTCACCTGTCATGTGATGTGAACATCCACTATCAATGACCCACTCATATTTTTCTTCAATTTAGGCTACAAGAGCTTTCTCATATTTAGTGGATTTAGTAGCCATAGGATTATCTTCAATGGTAGAAATAAAATCTGAATCATCTTCATTTCCATTATCTTTATTATACTCATCATCAGTCACTGCTTCTTCAGCAAAGTAGCATCTCTTTTGGAATCTAGACTTTCTAGGTTTAGACCTAAGAACTCTTTCAGGACATCTTGACACAAAATAACCCATTTTACTACATGAAAAACATTTAATAGGAAATAAATCTTCATACTTACCTTTCCTTTTCCTTCTTGCTTTGCAATCAATGCTTCTAGTTCTTCTACTTCTCTTTTTTTTTTCTTTCAGCTGTTTCAGTTCTTCATCATATTTGGATATCTTTCTAGAGCTTTCTCTCAGATTATATCTTTTCCTATAACTTTTGGATACATTAGCTTTGAATGCAGATTTAGTCTTCAGTGTTGATTCAACAAACTCACTAATTTTGAAAGAAGCAAGCTTCCCTATTAGTGTATCTCTTGTCATCTTGTTTACCGACATGAATTCTTCAATAGCATGAACTTTCGTTTTGTATGGAGGCAAGGATCTGAGTATCTTAGCCATAATTTCATCTTCTTCCACAAAACCACTAGCACATGTAATACTCATCACTATCTCATTTACTCTCTACATAAAAGAAGTGATATTTTCATCTTCTCCCATCTTCAAATTCTCATATTTACCTTTCAAGCTTTGTATCTTATGCATCTTCACCTATGCATCACCTTCATACAAAGTTTCCAATTTCGTCCAAATCTCATGAGTTGTTTACAGACCTAACACATTAGCCATCTCTGAAATCTATCAAAGCACTAAACAAAGCTTCACTAGCCCTAACATTGTTTTCAACATCTTTGATTTCATCAGCAGAAGAGGGACCATTTGAGGAATAACATATGGATCTTTTGTAATCCTCCAGTAGGCCTCACCAATACATCTTAGGTGACATCGCATCCCGACTTTCCATAGTGAGTAGCTTGTGCCATCAAATCTAGGACTGTCCTTCTTGAATGTTTCTATCTTGGATCACCTCAAGCTATTAAAATTCTTCAGAGGAACTATCTCTAATACCAATTGTTTTCAAAACAAGGACAAACAACTAAGAGGGGGGGGGTGAATCAGTTGTCACAGAAACTTAAAATTTTCAAACTTAACTCTAATCTCAGATCTAATGAATGAGAAATTAACCACAACAAATTAACACATCAAAGAGACAAAGAACACCAATATTTTTTACATGGAAACCCTATTAGGGGAAAAACCATGGTGGATGTTAGTCCACAAGATTATACTCTACTAAAAGTATAATGAGAAATAATAAATGGAATGCACATGCATTCAAGCACACTTCCTAAAGCTCACTACTCAATTGCAAAAGGGGCTCACTACCCAACATGATAGGATTGAAAATCCGAAGGGTATGAACTGATAAAATAGCTTATGTTCAAGCCTGATTACAGTTCCAATTAAGCTCAACACTTCTTCACACTTCACACTATCTTCTTCGCGCTCTGCTTTGCAATCAAATGATATTTGCATATACACACATAGGAACACATGAAGCATATTCTCCACCAATGACACAATCATTTTTATATATCCATTACAGGAGATTTCATCACAACATGGTCGACCAAGAAAAATAAATTATATTTGCAATGTCAACCCAAATTAACAACTAAATTCTTAATGTGAACCCACAAAATTCGGCCACAACATAGGAGACCCAAATTAACATCTCCAACATAAAAATACTTTAATTAATTTCACCTTGAACATCCACAACATGAAAAACTGAATATGTGCAAGAAAAGATCTTTAATCATGAGTTCACCGAATCAAGTGGATGTACCACAAAGATAGAGAATGAACTAGAGACATCTGAGAACACCAAGAAACAATAGAGAAGCATCTGCAACAACTTAGATAACTAGAATCATACAATCTTCATTAAGGAACACTGACAAAGACAACAAAAGTACTGTCAGACCACAACTCACACAAAACTTCATGCAAACCTCTGAAACTTTTGGTAGATGATCTAGACATACTCAACAATAAACCCTTTAATCCACATTAGCTAATATTTTAACGTACAAAAAAAATTCCTTCATGACCTACACAGATCCACTGGGAACTTGGAACACTTTCTTTTACAATTTTCTCTATATCCTCGACATATACAACAATTGATACACAAAATGCTAATAGTGTTGACATCAATGACAACCACATATTAGCAACACATCCACAACATCCAATAATCTCCCAACACATTAAACTCTTGACATAGAAAAACAAAATCTTGCTGCTCTTTCTTAGTACATACCTTGCCCAGCTTGAGAAGTTTACCTTTGAATATTTTGATGGCTTTGTAATGCTCCTGTTTGATTGTCATGTTGCACTTTTCTTTTCTTTTTTGTCAGAGTTAAAAATTGATTCTAATGTCACCAACCCCTTCAAAAACTTATTTGATTTAAGCTATACAATCTAGCTTCCATATTGTTGTTGCCACTTCAACTAGTTTTCATTTGCAAATTAAGCTTCTGCTATCAAGAAGCTCACAATTTGTTCATCACTGTCAAAGACCTACCAACTCACATTATTATCTGGCACTGAAGGTCTAACAACAATTTTTACATATTGCCACATTTCTACATTATGTACCTCATTTGGAATATCAAATTAGGCACCTAAAGTAGCAAGTTTATCTGCATGTTTGTTTTGAGTTCTAGGGATAGAAAGCATATTAAATGCGTCAAAATCCTCTATCAGGTTGCACACTCGATGCTTGTATTTCTTGAGTACATAATTTTTCATATCATTTAAATTCCTGAATTGATTTATGACTAATTTAGAGTCACCATAAACTCATAAATACTTAATACCTCTTTTTCGAGCCCATTCAAGGCCATGAATGAGGGCCTCATATTCAGTTGTGTTGTTTGTATAACTGAAAGTGAACCTTAAGGCTAAATAATATTTTCCCCCATTAGGTGATACTGGCATTGTTCCTCCACTAGCCCTCATCTTGCATCTCGAACCATTGAAATATAACTTCCAAAGTTGGTTTTGTTGTTGTTCAAATTGCTCTTGATCTTTGACCAAATTGGGAATTGCTTTGTTGGGTTCATGGATTACATAGACTCCTAACCTGACTTCTTCTGTATGGCTGGAAGGGTCAAGGTCTTGACTTTCAATAACCCACTCATCCAAGTTTCCTTCTTCATTGGATGAACTAGGGTGTAAGGCCATGGATTGACTCTCTAATCCATGAGTGGCTAACAGGTTGGCATTTATGGAGCTGGTGGTATACAGTTCAATATGAACTTTGGATAACAATTCATAATCAATGGTCACTTTGGTGCCATACCTGGTTCTAAAGAGTAGGCGAGACTAATTCGCTGATAAGAACCCTCCTAGTTTAGCAGTAAAATCTCTTGAGAGGAAAAGTACGAAATGGGGAGGTAATTCAATCACATGGACATCTTGGGAAACAACAAAATTAGGGCAAGCATGTAATGTGAGGGTCAAATTTTTAATGATTCCTATTGTTTGAACAATAGATCCATCTAATTGCACAACTCCTTCTGATATGGGTTCATAAACCAAACCTAACTTGTCTGATAAGCTTTTAGGCATAACCGAGTTGCTAGCACCTGAGTCTATCATACAGTTATGGACAAGCTTATCCATAGTAATAAGACTTAGATAGAATGGTGGGGGTTTCACTTCTTGATTTTGTTTCCCACCTTTGATCTTTGAGCTATTTGCAAGTATAATTTTGTTCTTTTCCATATTGAAAACATCTGAAGATGAAAGTTCAGGCAATGCATCTTGTAACAAACTTTTTTGGCCTGAGATATGCAATGCATCCATAATGGACATGCTGACTATAGATTTCTTTGAATGCTCAACCACATTAAAAGACATGAGGCTTATCTTTTGTTGTCTTGAAGAAACAACGTCATTTACCTTTTGCTATCCTCTATGTAGAATTTTCACCTTCGATTGTGCTACAGGGATAGTTTGAGGTGGAATGACATGACTTTTATCCTTTGTAGCTTGTTGTGAATTTATAGCTTGTTGTTATGCTTCTATTGCTCTCCTTTTTTACCCCATGTTCACTGCAATGGGTGAAACTTGTTGGTTCTCACCTTGGAAATGGTTAAATCCACAGTATTCAACACTTTTCCAATTCACTAAAGCAACATCAGAGTTGCTTGGCTGTTCCACATTCTTGCTTTGCAAATTTTCTTGGCCAGCATAATGATTCTACACCATGAGAGCTTGATTCTCCATCCTACTCATGCATGCAGCTTGATTGTATGGCTGATTGCATAGGTAGCACCAATCATGTTCTTTAGCCAGGTTGTTCTATAGTATGAGCTCCCTTGAGGGGCCAACAACATTGGGATCATAGGGTTGAAAAGGCTTGAGATTAAAACTCCTTTTCTGACCTTGGAAATCATTTTGAAAAGGTGGCCTATTATGTTGATTCTGCTGATAAGGAGCTTGGTAAGGGCTATGTTCATGGATGACTTGTTTTTAAGGCACAAAAATTCATTATTGAAAGTTTTTCCAAAAGTTTGCAACATATTTTTTTATTTCTTGGATTTCTTTGGTCTGGTTCGGAATGACATTTTCTTGAAAAACAGCCTGATAACCTATTACTAGGACTGGTGGAATAGTAGCTATAGGAGGAAAATTCATAAGGACAGGTGGTTGAATTTTGAGAAAAATAGGTGTGGGTGGTCTTGGGGCTATTTTATGATCTGTGTAGGATCTAGACTAGATTGTAGTTTAAATGCTTAAACTTTTACAATGCTTTTACAATGATTATTTCAAGTTAATTAAAACAAAATTAACTTAAGGAAATAACAGAATAAAAGTAATAACAAGGTGATTATCACAGAAGGAAAGAAATGAGAGACAGAAAGAGAGAGAAGAGAAGTGCAAACAGTGTTGATTACGGAGTTCGTCACAAATGTGACTACGTCTCCGGGTCCACTCCAATAGAGTGTGACCGATCCGATTAATCTCCAAATCAATTACAAAGCACCACAAACATTCTCCAGGCACTTCGGCAGCATAACAGCGCTCTGACGTGCAAGAATGATCTAAAAGAACCTCCACAAGACCTCTCTTTCGATTAACTCCACAGCTTCAAGACTTCGTCACCTGAAAGAAAACTTATTTTCAATCCTCACCTCAAGCCCCCTTTTTATACAAATAATTTTCTCAAATTGGCCTTTAACCAATTGATTTGAGAATATTTTACAAATCTACCTTATCTCTCCAAAATACATAGCAATCTTCAAAAATCTCCCAATTTTGCATAAAAATCTTTACAAATTTCCCTAAAAAAAATAAATCCCATAATAAAAAATCTTTAATAATCTCTTAAAAATTAAGCCCTTCCCTTTTCACTTTTTCGGGCTTTAACTTATCCTATAGGTTAGGATTTATTTGTTTTATTTCTTTGAATAGGGAGTTTGTTTTAATTTCATAAGTCATTCGGTTTATGACTTCAACAAAACATACCGATGCCGCTTATATATAGAAAGCCATTCGAGGGCTCGTTGGTAGTTAAGCCTTTTAACAGGCCGGCGGTCGGGGGTTCAACCCCGGCCGTTGGCTTTATTTAGCCAATTTTCGGCCGACACTTAACAAAAGGCAACGGCTACTATATATAGATAACGGTGGAAGCCTTGGCGGATTGGTCATCCGGAAAACTCGCGCGCGGGTGGTTACGAGGTCGAGTCCCATACCGACCAATGCCACAGATTTTGCTCAAAAATATAACAAAAGCCGACACCAACGCAGGACCCAACAGGAGCCACCAATTGACTGGCCGCTGAAAACACGTCAACGCTGACTAAGGTGCTGACTGGCCGACGACGAGGCGCTGACTCGGATGCTGACGTGGCATCACACTCGACGCTGATTGGACCTCCGCATGCCACGTGCCAAGCGCTAATTCGCTGACACAGATGACTGGACGTCGACGTGTCTGCCAACGAGCCGATGACGTGGAACAGACGTGGCATGATGACGTGTCAACCGACGTGGCCTGCTGACTAGATGGTGACGTGGCATGCTGACTGTGCAGATGACGTGGCGTACGGATGCCACGTGTCACTCTGTGATTGGTCCATACAAATGCCACATATCACACTCTGATTTGTCCACATCAGATTATGCACCGCGTGCTGACGTCAGCTGTACGGACGATGACGTCATCAATGTACCTTCAGTCCACAAGTCAAACCTGAAACTTTGACCAGCTGTATCTTGAGCCTCCGATGTCCGATTTCGACGAAACGAGTTGCGTTGGAAAGCTTGCGACGAGATCTTTCCGATGATGCTGACTTCGACAAATTTTGACGACATCATTTTTTTGCTTCCTGGATGCCCCTGATTCCGGTTTGACCAAAGGTTTGACTGGCCATAACTCGTGCAAACGGACTCCTTTTTGCTCCGTTCGAGTTGCATTGGAACCAGGACACTGAGATATTTCTGATGGTGCAGATTTTGGAGAAAAATGTGACACTTCAATTTTCACTGAAAAGTGTCCACCGGATCAGGCCTCCCCACTGAAGACCTTTTGGACCTCCAAAAGTGGCATTTACTCTGACATTAAGTGAGGACTTGGCCTTCCCACTTGTCCTGTATCCTCTGTATATCTGAAAACCTGGCTCACAAGCACAATAAAGACTGCAACAATGTTGTTGAACATAAACAGTATTGTATCACTTCCATAAGCTTCTACATCAAATGTCATAGCCACTAACCAACAAAAATTGACTAGCATCAAGCTGAACATCAATGCATAAATGAAAGAAATTAAGTCAACAACATATCGATCCTTCACAACAGGAACATTATTACCCAAGGATCCATCAATGCTTTCAAGCATCATTTTCTCATGCTGTATTGCAAGTGCATCCTGCAACTTCTGACCCTGGTTAGCTACTCCAAGTTCATGTTTAGAACCACCTGTACTGACAGACATCAGAGTTAATTCCTTACTTGCATTAATTACCCTCTTTAACTGTCCTGTGTTTGCAAAAGATTGATCAGTCTTAATCTTGTGAGAATGTACTATGTACTGAATGCCATCCTTAAACAAATGATAATGATTTTGTTGCCTGTAGAAGATTGCTTTTCTGTCATAAAGATAAGGGCTACCAAGCACTATCCCACAGATATCCAATGGAACTACATCAAACTGAACTTCATCCACAAATTTACTAGTGATTGTGAACCTTAAGGTGCATTGTTTTGTTACTTGCAACTTGTCATTTTCACAAATCCAACCTAGTGGATAAGGTTTCTTATGTGGTGTAGTTCTTAATCCCAAGTTATTTACAACACTTTCTAAAATTAAATTCACCTGAGATCCACTATCTATGAGTGCATCAATTTTAGTGTTCTTAGCCATAACCCTTAAATGAAAAAGCTCATTCCTTTTTGCATCTTCAGAGAAATCATTAACTGTAGAAGAAGAATCACAACTACCAACAGAAACACCAGAAATAGAAGCTTTACCTTTTAGACCCATCGCTGTTATCTTAGTCTCATCATCTGAATCTGAACCAAGATCCATAAAAACATTCATGGATTTGTCCTTACCCTTCTGTTTCTGATTACGTCTTTGAGCCCACTTAGGCTTCAATTCGGGATGTAACTTCCAGCAGTGATCTTCATCATGACCTTCCTTGTCACAATGAGTGCAAGAAAGTTTCTCATCCTTCTTAACTGTAGCTGCCTTCTTTCCTTTCCCTGTCTCTACATTCTTAACAGATTTCTTTACATCATTATCAATAAAAGATCCTTTACCCCTTGACTCTAAGTGTGTAGCTTGAACAGACACTTCATCTAAGTTACAAGGGTTTAATACCAGAATAGAATGCCTAAGATAGGAATGCAAACCTCCTATGTACTTCAACAACGTGTCCTGGGTATACAAAGGAACATTCAAAGAAATAGCCTTCTTCCTAAATTCATGGGTGTACTCTTGGACAGTTTGACCCTTCCCTTGCCTAAACATTTCAAGCAATCCATCACAATCGGCCGATATGTCCTAAGGGATAAACTGCCTAAGTGCATTAACAAACTCGCCAAGCCAAACTAACTCTACCATGTTATGGAAACTTCTCGCTTTAGACTTACTTCCTCCCACCAAGTTGGCATGCACTCCAACTAAGAGAGCTGACAAAATGTGGATCCTATCAACATCATCTATTAGGTTTTGGACTCTACAGTAGACCTCTATTTGTTGAATCCAATCATCCAATTTTTCAGCATTAAGTTCACCACAATACTTTGGTAAATCAAATTTTACATCGAGTTTGATCTTAGGTTTATACCCACTCTTGAAAGGATTAGAAGAAATAAAATGAGGAGAAGATGGAGAAGAAGGAGAAGGAGAAGAGGGAGGAGAAGAAGAAAAGGGATGATCTGGTTGCTTGCCACCATCTTCATGATGTTTCCCTTTCATGTCTTTGCGATCTTCTTGCTTTGACGAACCTTCTTCACGTGCCTTCCGTTCTTGTCTCTCCTGAAAAAGAATGTCCACCTTTGCCTTCATCTCAAGGAATGCTCTTCGAAATTCCTGCTCACTGATTTCTTCAGGAACCTCCATTCCAGAAACTGACATCTTCGGAAATGTTCTACGCTTTCCGATCTCAGGATCAAAGTCTTCGAGCTTGCCTTCACCCTTCTGAATCCTGGATCTTGTTAGCATTAAAAAAAACAAATAACTGCAATAAAAGTCACCCTAAAGCTCTGATACCAACTTGATCTGTGTAGGATCTAGACTAGATTGCAGTTTAAATGCTTAAACTTTTACAATGCTTTTACAATGATTATTTCAAGTTAATTAAAACAAAATTAACTTAAGGAAATAACAGAATAAAAGTAATAACAAGGTGATTATCACAGAAGGAAATAAATGAGAGACAGAAAGAGAGAGAAGAGAAGTGCAAACAGTGTTGATTACGGAGTTCGTCACAAATGTGACTACGTCTCCGGGTCCACTCCAATAGAGTGTGACCGATCCGATTAATCTCCAAATCAATTACAAAGCACCACAAACATTCTCCAGGCACTTCGGCAGCATAACAGCGCTCTGACGTGCAAGAATGATCTAAAAGAACCTCCACAAGACCTCTCTTTCGATTAACTCCACAGCTTCAAGACTTCGTCACCTGAAAGAAAACTTATTTTCAATCCTCACCTCAAGCCCCCTTTTTATACAAATAATTTTCTCAAATTGGCCTTTAACCAATTGATTTGAGAATATTTTACAAATCTACCTTATCTCTCCAAAATACATAGCAATCTTCAAAAATCTCCCAATTTTGCATAAAAATCTTTACAAATTTCCCCTAAAAAAAAATAAATCCCATAATAAAAAAATCTTTAATAATCTCTTAAAAATTAAGCCCTTCCCTTTTCACTTTTTCGGGCTTTAACTTATCCTATAGGTTAGGATTTATTTGTTTTATTTCTTTGAATAGGGAGTTTGTTTTAATTTCATAAGTCATTCGGTTTATGACTTCAACAAAACATACCGATGCCGCTTATATATAGAAAGCCATTCGAGGGCTCGTTGGTAGTTAAGCCTTTTAACAGGCCGGCGGTCGGGGGTTCAACCCCGGCCGTTGGCTTTATTTAGCCAATTTTCGGCCGACACTTAACAAAAGGCAACGGCTACTATATATAGATAACGGTGGAAGCTTTGGCGGATTGGTCATCCGGAAAACTCGCGCGCGGGTGGTTACGAGGTTGAGTCCCATACTGACCAATGCCACAGATTTTGCTCAAAAATATAACAAAAGCCGACACCAACGCAGGACCCAACAGGAGCCACGTGTAACCAATTGACTGGCCGCTGAAAACACATCAACGCTGACTAAGGTGCTGACTGGCCGACGACGAGGCGCTGACTCAGATGCTGACGTGGCATCACACTCGACGCTGATTGGACCTCCGCATGCCACGTGCCAAGCGCTAATTCGCTGACACAGATGACTGGACGTCGACGTGTCTGCCAACGAGCCGATGACATGGAACAGACGTGGCATGATGACGTGTCAACCGACGTGGCCTGCTGACTAGATGGTGACGTGGCATGCTGACTGTGCAGATGACGTGGCGTACGGATGCCACGTGTCACTCTGTGATTGGTCCATACAAATGCCACATATCACACTCTGATTTGTCCACATCAGATTATGCACCGCGTGCTGACGTCAGCTGTACGGACGATGACGTCATCAATGTACCTTCAGTCCACAAGTCAAACCTGAAACTTTGACCAGCTGTATCTTGAGCCTCCGATGTCCGATTTCGACGAAACGAGTTGCGTTGGAAAGCTTGCAACGAGATCTTTCCGATGATGCTGACTTTGACAACTTTTGACAACATCATTTTTTTTGCTTCCTGGATGCCCCTGATTCCAGTTTGACCAAAGGTTTGACTGGCCATAACTCGTGCAAACGGACTCCTTTTTGCTCCGTTCGAGTTGCATTAGAACCAGGACACTGAGATCTTTCTAATGGTGCAGATTTTGGAGAAAAATGTGACACTTCAATTTTCACTAAAAAGTGTCCACCGGATCATTTTATCAACTTGAATGAGACAATTCTCTGCCCTTATTGCGATGTCATAGGAATTTGGCAATGTAAACCCCCCATGGACTATATCATAACTAAAATTTCACTATTCAAGGATTTTAGGAAAAATAGGAAGGCATGCTTAGGTGAGGGCTTAACTATTAGAGGGATCCTATCCTAGGTTCTCTGGAACTGATAATTAAAATATGCCATATGTTCATGGGGAGCTCGCTTGATGGTGCTCGGCTACTCTAGCAATGAAAGGTGATCTAACTTATCCATGAACTATCGGTGAAGGCCATCACCAAGCTAGTCCCATGTTTCAATGGAATTGGCTAGGAGCCCTTTGAACCATTGAAAGGATTTCCCCTTCAACGAAGTATCCAACAATCTTATAGCCACATTTTCTTCTATCACATTGTGCATCGAACATAGTGTCACCACATCTCGAATGTGTTCTATAGGGGTGGTCTAGTCTTTGCCTGTGAATTATGGTAGTCCTTTAAGTGAAACAATTGGGATGTCATCATGTTGAACCAACAATAACAAGTTGCCCTTGTTAAATGATGCGAATAAAAATTGTCTCGCCATAGGTGGTGCTTGATATATTGGAGTTGGGTTCCTCTTCACAGAAATTATAGGAATGAATCCAAAGGTGTGAACTTCACTCTTCTTACTGAATCAAAGGTCCTCCTTGGTTTTCTACCTCTCCTTCTTGGTGGAGAGAGCTACAAATATTCAAAATGATCTGGACTAGATCTACTTTGGATCCTTCTCATAAGTTGTTTGCACCAAACCTATAATGTAACCAGAAATTAGGAGTCACCAGATATATTTCTGAAACCTCTATAGGTAGAAAATGTTGCTGCATATACCGAACAATAGCTTATAACTTCAAAAAAAACTTTAAAGACAAGAATCTAGAGTCCCACCAGGCGTGCCAAAAACTATTGGCAATCAAGATTGCACCCTTAGCCAGGTTAAACTTGCCTATCATGTTGCAACATGGAAACATTCTTAGATTTGTGGGTAAATCTATTGGTGAGAGCGAATATCCATAGTGGTCCGGTTCCCCCAGTACACCTAATCTATTAGACCTTTAGGGAAAAAGGGTAGATGGAAAAAACTAAAAACAAAGATCCTAAACTAAGGTGATTCACTAGCAATAAGAAGATTCTGACAATTTTTCCACTCACAACAAGTCCTCCAAAACTCTTATTTTCACAATCCCACCATAAACACATAATCAAAAAGTGATTTGCATAGAGGTTAATCAATCATAACATAGAATGCAACCTGAATCACATGAAACCCTTGTAAACAAACCTACAATGATAATACATAATAAGGATTCTGCATGTGAGTCACAACTAACATCAGATTGTAACTGTAACTTTGAACAAGTGGATGAGAAACGAAACTCTATTGTTTTATTGAACTAAAGGAGTGGAAATTTTAGAATCTAAGTACATCAACTAGTTTATAAAACTCTCTCATAGAATAGGAGAACAAGAAGCCATCAATCTGAACTCCTGAAAAATAAAAAAAAATTCTAACTTATAGCCTCCAAGTGTCACCATAGTGAAAATAGCAAAAAATCAGCTTCACTGCATCTATGAATAGCAACTTTTCCCATTTTTGAGCTTAGGGAAAAATCTTGAAAAATAGTTTCATAAACTACTCCAAAAAACACCAAAAAGATAGAAACTTTCCACCTCCAAGGGGTTGATCCAAAAAGTTCACAAAATCAAGTGTAAATAGTAAGAAACTAAAAATGGAAACTTCAGTTTGCCTCTTTTTCTCCAAATCCACCCAAGTGAACTCAATTCAAAAATGGAAAGTTTCAATGAGGACTCAAGTACTACTTTTAAATAACAATTAATTAAGAAATTCATAAGAATATTGCTTAATTAATGTTTTAGAATTTTTAGTTTCAAAAATAGAAATTCCTATTACATTCACTTTGATGCCAACTTGATTTCAATTACTTTGATTTTTGTAGTTTGAACTCAATTATTCTATTTTTTGCAATTCTGAGTAAAATCTCATACTTTGCAAAAATCAAAATATTTAAATAAAGGCTCCTATTTACTTGATTTTCTATAAAAAATCATAAAAATCTTAGGCACTCTTTAGATATGTTTATCAAAACTCCAAGGGAAACCTTAGAATGTTCAAGACTTATGTAAAAATTCAAAAACAACTAAGGTCATTGTCTTGATTTTTAAACAATACATTAATATCTCCCAAGGTTTAGAAGGCTCACCTAAAATGGACAAGGCATATGTGATTTCCTATAAAAAATCAAAGAAAAAGATTAATGCTAGGCTCGACCTAGGAATAACCATTCACAAAGGGAAGGCATATGTGATTTAAGGCATTTGATTTTTACAAAAGAATGTGATAAAAATCACATTCAACTTAGAGCATGGGGAAAAACCTAGCATCAAAACTAAAGTGAAGCCCTAAATTTTCTCATCATTTCACTTGGCTAACTTGGAGAAGAGGGCTTTGCACTTGGTTGCCATGGAAGTTAGGGTTTCAAGGCTGGAACTCCACCATTCAAGCTGCTTTCTCTACCATTCTTGTTGAATCTTCTTCTACATTTGATGGTAAGTTGTTTATCTACATTTTGATGCATTTTTTACTTCATTCTAAAAGAGAAATCGGGCCTCTAGGCTGTGACCATGACTAGTTTTTTTGATGCATTTTATATTTTTGTGTTTTTGTTGTTTCATTCTTTGTTTGGCCACCATGAGAGAGCTCTATTCGAGCTTTTTTGAGAAGGATTGGATGTGGGCTTGGATTGGTTCTCTTCACTCATAGCCATGATAAGCTCCATTTCTTTTCTTCGTTGCACTTTTTGCTCTTAAATATGCTCACCTTGAGTTCATTTCACAAAAATAAGTAAAGAATGAATGATTTCTTTCTATGTTTGACCATTGTATGGTTGCAGCCTCACCATATGTGTTCTTTTATGTCTACAAAACTCCTCTCTTTTAGGCTCGACCCATGATGTGCAATAGTATTACATGCTGAATGAAGGAACTCTTTACATCTATGCTTACTATTTTCTGGGTTTGGCCATTGTATAGGCCGTGACCTTTTGCTTAATATCTTCATTTTATGAGAGCTCCAATTTTGGCACGAGCTTGAACCTTTGTAATTTCTTTTCTATTTTCATTTTGAAATAAAAAACCTAAGTGGGTATTCTCATTTGTGAAAGGAAAACTCTCTCTTAGGCCACAACCATGTGAGTTCAGCTGGATTTATTTGCATTCTTGTATGAGCTTGAACTACCAATCATCTCTACATTTTGAAGTCTCACAGCAAAAACCCATGTGGGTTTCCTCCTAAAGCTCAAAATGGGCTCCATTGCATTTGTTTCAACTTTCAAACGCTAGCTTGTTTGACATTGGCTCACTATTTTTGAAAAGCAACAATGAATTCATTTTTTCAAGTACAAATTATTGTAGCTTCACTGAACTATAGGCTCTACTTTACTCATAAATTATTCATAGTGGAACAAGCTATTTTCTTTGCATTGTTTTCTTTCTATAAGACTTGTTGCTCTAATGATCTTTGTAATCTTTCTTTTCATTGTATATGCTACTAGAAATTACTTGCTTTCATTTTTCCTTGAAATACATAAACACAATAAGCTCAAACACTATTTGATACTTCTTAGTTGATTATCAAACAACATGTTTCCTCACACTTTCCATGCAATTTCTCATTCACTACTTAGCATGATTTGCAATGTTATTTGCACACACTTGCTTAATGAAACACACATAAAAGCTTTATTTATTTACAAATTCACTGCATATGAATGCCTCTATTTCATTTACTTACTTTGCAAGGTTGCATTCAAACATCATGGTATTCTTTGTAAGTCACTTATTGTCCATTATCACCCATCCCATGCACTTGAATGTTTCAGAAAAATGCATATCCAGTTTCACTTTCATCACAATTTCATGTGGCAATGCAATAAGATAGTTTTATGTTTGTAGTATAAATCATATTGAAACTACCCTTGAATTTCTTAGCAGCCCATTGTCTTTAATGATGATGTTTTAAGCTACATTCAGCTTTAGCACTTAGTGTATTGTGCCTTCAATCAAAAATTCCTCTTTTCCCTTAGTTTGGATTTCATACTCCATTTGTAGCCACTTGTAAATCTATTTCTTGATGGGGAGAAGCTTCCTTCCATACTCTTCATGCATTTTTATTTCTCTTAGGCAACAAATGTTGATGTGAAACTTGATCTATGCATAGAAGATTTTGAAATACAAATAGTGATGATGATGTTCTGAAACTTCTTCATTTTCTTCAGTGGCCACTATTGATTGGCATTATATATGCTTGTTCACTATCGCATTTCATGATGAAGCACTCCTTATGATGATCTCCTTGAGAAATTGATCATTTATGATCTTCAACTCATTGCATTTTCATATTTGATTGTCCTAAATGGCTAATTGCTTGAGTTCTTATGACACTTGTGATGTACTCCTTCATATGCATATCTCTTTTGAACAATTTTGAATTGTTTCTTTTCTCAACCTCTCTATTGAATGTTAAGGGGCAGCATGCCGAGCTCAACCCTTGTGGGAGCTTGTTTTACACCACATGCTATAAATCTTTAAATCAAATCAGCAACATGGCTTTTCCTTTACCTGCATAGGAAACAAACAATGTTAGATTTTAGAGCAATAAGTTCAAAAATTTATTATGATGTTTTATCCTTTGTATTCTCTTGCACACTTCTTGTCTTTTCTCAATTGATTCAATGCACCATAAGCAATGTTCTACATTAATATTGATAGATCATGTAGGAGGATTCATAACCCGAGCTCTAACAAACATTACAATCACTTGCAGGTGCAGTTGGAGAACGAAAGCAAAGAGGGATGCACAACATTGGAGGCAAATAAAAGACACATTTAGGAAATGATGGCTATGTTCCCTCTTACATGCTATTTTCCTTCTTTATCTTCAGTAGTGTAGTGTACTCCTTATGTTTCATTGTTTCAGATATTCCCATGGCTTGTGTGGGACACTTGAATCTCCTTTTCATCCCAATGAATACAAAACAACATTATGTGCAATTCTTGTTCAATTTTGCACTTATCTTTTGCAAAAATGTATGAAACATTGTGTAATGAATAGCTAAATATAGAATGATAGTAATTTATTTTAAAATATTTTAATGTTGCAAATGATGAATGGAAAAATGAAACATATTGCACTTTAACAACTCAAATATATGCAATGGTTTAAACAACTGCAGAAATAAACTAAACTCTTCACCTTAAAATGAACCTAAATTAACCATCTCTATCAATTTGAGTTGTGGTGAAAAATTGATAACAGGTTAGGTAGGGTTCACAAGGAACTTAATGTCCAACATATATGGATTTTTTTTAAGCTGGGCATGGTAAAGGAGAACATGATGGAGCTCTTGCCTATGTCAAAATAATTCTTGCTAGAGAACAATTTAATTTTGAGGATGTAGTAAAATTTAAATATGCATGTGGGATTGTGGATTGGTGCAATACAACATTATCTACACCTAGTTTGAGTGAGTACTCTACAGTTCATTGATTCTTTTGGTTGGTTGAAGAAGAGAACATTCTACCTAGAATTTATTGTGAGACAATCAATGGATCTACTAAATGGAATTCATTTAAGAGTTCAACAGTAAGCACATGGACTATTTGGACAAGGGAGCTTGCATGTTTTTATCATTTTTGTATCTTAGGAGATTGGGAAGCATGTGAAAATACAAAATGGATTGAACAGTGGGAGAGAAGATTGTTGATACTTGCATAAGCACATGATCAATATGAAAGAACAATTGAAGACAATGATCAATTTTTTGCATCTAAAAGCTATGACGGTGTTTCAGACCTTGTACAAGAAGGTAGTTTAATTCAATTTATTCAACTTTATTAAGTTATTTTGTAATACTAAATTATTTATATGGATACGTGCAAGTTATTAAATCAAATTTTGTTTGCAGGACATGTGTATGCTATTGTTGTAACTGAGGGGAATGAAAATAAAACAAAATATTGGTTGGCTCATTATGTGGAGACTATATTGGAAGAATGAAGAAGAACATCTCAATTTGTTGTTTTGTGTTATCATTGATGTCACCATGTTACATGAGTTGCAACTGCAAGATTAAATATGAATTTGATCCTATATTTTGGATAGGTATCTGAACCAGTATGAAGTTCACATCCTCTAGTATTTTGGTCTACTATCATTTTCTATTGATTATTGTTGCTTGTGGTTTTGGAAGATGGTACATAGATGTTGGGAAACATACATTCAAAATCTCACATATACAGATGCTCATATGGTGTATCAACACTATTTTGTTAATTGCAATTTTTTTATTAGGTCTATCTTTGGCTGACCTAATGGATAGATGATGTAATGGTGAATTAACTTTGTTTTATAGACATATCTGTGACCTATCTTAGGTCCATGATGACATGATGTAGTATGTTGAGAATTTGAATTATTTATGGAAAGATAAGAGTTGCATCTAATTAGGGTGACCTAATTGATGCTTGCAATGGATCAAGTATATATGTTGGAATAGATGATAAAGTTGTGAATGTGAATGTGAAAAAGTGTGTGAATATGATGAAGTGTGTCAAGTCTGTTTATTGAGCTTAATTGGAACTGAATCAATACTTGTTAGGTGTACAATATCAGTTCATTTTCTAGCTGTAAGCCATTTTGTCATTGTAATTTTGTAGGAATTGAGCCTCTAATTTTGGACAATGAGTCTTGGTAGTGAGCCACCCCATTTTTGTAATATCTTATAACCGGTTATAATATATTGTGAGCTAACACTCACCATGGTTTTTCCCATCTTGGGTTTCCATGTGAAAATCCTAGTGTTCATGTGCTTTGTGATTTCATGTTCTGTTAATGCTCTTATTTATCTTTGCAGTTGTATGCATTGGAATAATTAGATGGTATTTGTTCAGAAGGCTTAAGAAGATACTAATTCACCCCCTTCTCAATATCTTGGATATTCAATAGACTAAACATAAGTTAATAGCACCTTGAGAAGTAGATGATGGCTATCATTATCCAACAAGTACGGTGATCCCCTTAAGACATCTCTTTAAGAAAATTTTGATAACAAGTTTTTGATCCCCTTAAGAAAATTTTAGAACAAGTCTTTGATTCCCTTAAGAAAATTTTGAGAAATTATTTGATGATGGTTTCCATGTTTTCCAATAGGATTGGTGGTGGTTGTTGGCAATTGGCTATGAAAATACCTAATAAGGAAAAATGGTCTACCCACATTCGAATATTATGAAACACATAAAAAGATTATACACTATTCACATTTGGTGGTGTAAACAAATATAAAACTAGATCGGTATCATGGAAGACTTACAAATAAAGTGCTATGGACAATTTCTATGGAAGAGCATGAGACAATCATAGATGCGTTGCAAAAAAGAGAGGATGTAGATGGTACAATGGAATAAGTAAATATAGTTTTGGTTTTATATTGTCCTTTTAAATAGATTAAATGCATGTTTTGATATTGGTCAAGTGTGTTATTAGTTGAAATTGATTTAAATTTTCCTTTTATAGATCCTTAAGCCATCATCACAAAAAGGAGAGTCCATGAAGATTCAACCTAGACAACATGGAATACTTGGTAAAAATAGTTAATTATTAGTTAAATTATATTTAAATACATGTTTTGATTATATATTGATATTGCTTGTACATGAATAGTTAAAATTGATTTATTATCCTTTTTTGTATCCTTAAGCCATCATCACTTTGATCTCATACTTTGAAAGAAAAAGGAGAGGATGCTTGGATTCAACCTACACATGTGTGTGGAATAATTTTACATACAGGTACTTGAATTGTATACATATAGATAGTTTTATATAAATTAAAATATGTATGTTTTGATGATTTTATTGATATTGCTTGCACCTTTTTGATATCAAGTGGTGTGAAGACCTACTACATTCCAGGCACGAGTTTGAGATGATCTTGAGATGACATAGTAAAATTTTCTAAACATTGTTTTGAGATGACATATATGTACATACATACTTACACAATTAAACATTTTGTACAAATTACAAATACATGTACATACACAATTATACTCTATGTACTTTTATGTATCAAAATAAATATTCTATATATTTTGTTTGTTAAATGTGTATGTTTTCCTACTTTGAAAATTTATATTTGATTTTAGAATCACTAAATATCATATATAAATTATTGTTAAATCAATTATATCCTTAAGAAAAATACAAGGTCAAACCACAAATTTTTTTACCAAAAGTATTACAATTGAAGAATACTCTTTTTCCAGAAAAATTGGAAGGTTGAAGTTAATAACCTCAAAAAATATAAAAACAATCTCAACAAGCTAAAAAGGAGTGAGTTGATTACCTTCCCTCGCATGTGAATTAGAGATCCTACAAGGTTGTGGGTCAAATGTTTCCTATACTTGTGGAGAATCCTTCAATGTAATTATCACAATCCTCATTCATTTTTAAGATGTGTCGTGTTAGCACATATCCTAAATATTATAATTAATTATATCATTTTCTATGATGAGTCACCCTAAAGTATAATACTTGTTTATATCACTTAATATTCATACTTAATTAAACTCTTCTTTGATGCCCTCAAGACGTCGTATTATGACCCCTTAAGATATCCCCTTAAGACATCTTATTAGGACCCCTTAAGACATCCCCTTAAGACATGTTGTATTGGCACATATCCTAAATATTATGCTTAATTATATCATTTGTTATGATGAGTCACCCTAAAGTATAATACTTGTTTATATCACTTAATATTTATACTTAATTATACTCTTTTTTGATCCCCTTAAGAAGTATTAGGACCCCTTAAGACAACCTATAAATTAGTGTTGGATGCTATTATAAGTTTTCTCTAGTGCTTTGCATGATTTGTAAATATGGGACTACATGATTTAATTTCAAAACTTTAGCCTATTTTTGGATAATTAAGTTCTTTAATTCAATGTTGTAAAAGAACTAGCAAATATGGTGTATACTTATAGAACAACTTTTTTGGAAAAACTCGTTGCTTGTTGATTGGTATTTATGTTTAGTTTATAGAATTTATTAATTCTTTCGTTCTCTAATCTTATATGGTATTTTTTATTTTTTAAAATTTCATCCTTTGTGGTATATAAACATATTACTTTTGTTTGTAGATTATGATTTATTGACTAATTATTGATTAACATGAATTGAATAAGTTCATTGACTAATTATCACTAATTATTGAATGTACATATCATGTATGGGATCACTAAATTTGTAAAGTACAAATATTAAAATGTCCTATTAATTTCAACTTTAATTTTATATTTATATTTATTTTCACATTAATGTCCTATATTAATGTCTTGACTATGAACATAATATGCATAAATGAGCATGTGTAAATTAAAATTGAACAATAATAAAGCCCATTATTTACAATATATTAAGTGCATGAAACTAATATATTAAGCACATGAAATAAAGTCCATTAGAGTATAAACCATGAACTAAAGTCCAACAAAGTACTTGGCCCATGAAATATAAAGTCCAACAAAGTACATGAGAAACCAAATATGTAGTTTATGAAATAATTAAATCTAACCCATAAAATCATGTTTAGGTCATATATGGTCTCTATAATCAAGAGACCTCTTCACAACATGCAGACTACGCGGATGACCTGAAACAATCCTATACAAGAGAAAGATGAAATTAGATGTAAGATGAAATAAAATGATTTAAGGACAATTTAATTTACAATTCATTATAAAATTAAATTACCATCATATCTAGGTTTGGATGCTCTGGTGCACCTAGACCAACCTATAAATTCTTTGAATCAATTACATAAACAAGACAAAGATAGTTGAAATTAGATGTAAGTCTACAATTAAAAATGATTTAATTCAATTTAATTTATAATTTATCATATTTAAATTGTACCATAATCTAAGGTTGTGCACCCTCTACTCCAGGACCTATTTGTACATGCTCAACTACAAGATGTGTCTCATGCTATCAAAGAAAAAAGATTTAAAACATATATGAGCTAATATATATATTCAATTTTAAATTTAATTAAAGTTATTTAGAATATATAATTTTTAATTGACTTTAAATATATTAAAAATTTTAAATTACCATGATATCTAGAGCCTGCTTTGCATGTCCTCCTAGAGGTGTAACTGATTGAATCATGGAAGAAATTCACACTAACAAAGTCCTACAAGATCAAATTTAAAGGATGTATACTTGAATTAGGTTAAAATATATATACAAGTTTGCACATCTTGTGTAGAATTTTTTTTAGAAAACCTAAAATTCAGAGGCCTCACAGGTAGCCGTAATATCTAATGTTTGTCCACTGCCCATTCTAATTGTCGTATCAACCTAGACATACATATAGAAATTTAATGCTTATAATATTTACAAGTGTATATGCACATTTTATATATACTAGTGAATTCAAAATTCATAATTGTAACTATATTAATGTAAGTTAAACAATTTAGAATATAAATGTACCTGCCCCTGACCTATGACACTTGATAGTGGAGGAGTGCTCAAAAACCCCTCAGGTGGAATCGACATGGAATTCAATTAACTCCCCTAGACCAACATAAATATTTAAAACATATGTTCATGATTGAATTATAAACTTAAAATTGATGCTAAAAATTATTTCATATATAATTAAAAAAATTGAAATCAAAATACCCCATAAGGGTTTTGCGACTAGGATTGGTGTTGATATATATACTCATGGAGTAGATGATTGCCCCATCATTGGTGTCATCTTCACACCAAACAGTTTGGTTGTTAAAATGTATTGAAAATTTTTCTTTGATATATGCATTCATTATTTTTTTATAAATTCAACATGTAGATCCATATTTATACCTATGTCACATTGTCCACAGGGTGATGGTCTGCTGTGAGAAATTCTACAAATGAACTGAGCCACCTAGATGATCCACCAGAATCTCCATGTCCACTTGATCTAGGTATATCCTAATTGGTTCCATAGAATAAATGATGGAAACTAGTACATACATTTGGTCTTGACACTCCTGGAGTGGTACTAGGACCAACTCCATAAAACACTCCATCATCATGGTATCTATGCTCCCTACCTGCTATCACAAAAGCATGTTGATCAAGGTCTCCTGCGAACATACTAAGGGATCCTAATGTGAATACCACCACACATTGATGCATAGGTGCAAGAATGGTGGGACCGAGAGGAGCAATAAGGGGTTGTGCATGCATGGGGCATTGGGGATCAACCCTTTCCCCTAACCTCTATTGTGGCATGTTGCCACCAACACCTTGAAATGATTTAAAATCAAAATAATTGGGCTTTTTCCCCATAAAATATTCTACATATAGTTTCCTCAAAAAATATAATGGGACCTCCAGATTAGTGTGTGGTGGATTGTAAAATACCATATACCATCGATCCCAAAAATGTGCACTCATCTATGGATGTAAACACTACCTCATGGATATTCTTGATTTATTGGGAGGAATGGGTTGTTGAGTATTAGGGTTGATAAAATGAGGGGCTAGATGGTCTTTTGTTATTTTTAGGTGTAAAACTTGTTTATAAGAGAGACCATCTACATAAAATCATCTCATCTCCTCTCTTTCTTGTTGATGCCTATCTAAATTATAATCAATAGTCCTAATGGCATCCACAATGTTTTTCATCGTAGATGCAAAATGTCTAACATGTAGTGGAATCAATTCTTGATTTTTCATAGCATTGATTTGGTTTTGAATGGATGCCACTTGATCATTTATACATGCTTGCAAGTGAGCCTCATCATATCCAGTGGGTGGTGAAGGTGGGATATGAGATGGAGGGGGTGGAGGGGGAGGTGGAGCCTATGGTGGAGGTGGAGGTTGTTGAGGTGCTAGATTGATGATATCATCAATGTTAAATTGATCCATGATATCAAATATAAGTGTTCAACTACATTAAACTATACAAAATTAGCATACAAACTTACAAAATTACAAGAAATAGTTAAATTTGAAATGTACTGAAAATTTGTTTAAATATGATATGCATACATATACATACACATACATACACATACATACATTGATTGAACTTGAGAATGTGCATACAAATTTAAAAATTTAACACGTACATACATTTAAAATAAAAAATATGATTCATAATTTGCATGCATACATCATTAAACTAAACTATGTGTACATACATATTTCAAAATTTAAGATCTAGAACTATGCAATTTTAATACATATACATACTAAAAAATAAACTTGAAACATTCACAAAAAGGCTCATTTATGTATAACACACATATATTACATTTTTCCAACAGGAGAAATCATGATCTAGTAGATAGTCATAAAATATATACTATTATAAATTTATCTTCATAAGTTCATAAATTCAATCAAATTCATAAATTCATGTTGCTAAAAATATCCATCCGACCAAAATCATAAATTCGTCACTAAAAATATCCATCCAGCTAAATTCATAAATTCATCACACAAAATATCCATTGAACCAAATTCATAAATTCATAACTATAAGATCATTGTCTTAATTTATAAACTATTGTGGCTCTCTACTGCATCTCTTAATTTCTTTGTGTTTTCCTTTTTAGAATTGGAAGTTCTCCTCTCCTCTAGCCATCATCGATGCTCATATAAGATCCCATCCATAGCCCTAACAACATCAACAACAAAGAGAGGAGATCTATGTAGTAAGGTCCTACGTCAAAATGATGGTTTAGAGTTTAAGGTTTAGGGTAATAGGATGGCTTAAGGGGGTCTATGTAGTAACCTGTCATAGGAAAAAATGACATGGATTAAGGGAATAAAATTTGGTGGAGTTTCCCAAGGCAACCAAATTTCATTTTAAGGTCCTAGGACAAAATGAATGCTTTAGAGTTTAGGGTTTAGATTTTAGAGTTCAGGGTTTATGGTGTAGGGAACTTAGGGTGAATTTTGGGTGGCCCTTGGAATAATGGACTTGAAATTTAGTGAACAACATTTTCTTGTGGAATAGTTGGTTGAGATAGCTCTTGTTTTGACTGACCAACCTCATGAAATCTCATTCATATTATAATCTTGCACAGTCTTATTATTGTTAAATTTGGTTGCCTTGGGAAACTTCACTAAATTTTGAGAACTTCTTTGATCCCCTTAAGAAATGTCATATTAGGACCCCTTAAGACATCGGTTTATGGTTTAGGGTGATAGGATGGCTTAAGGGGATCTATGTAGTAAGGTCATAGAACAAAATGACATGGCTTAAGGGAATAAAATTTGGTGGAGTTTCCTAAGGAAACCAAATTTCATTTTAAGGTCCTAGGAAAAAATGAATGCTTTAGGGTTTAGGGTTTAGATTTTAGAGTTAAGGGTTTAGGGTTTAGGGAACTTAGGGTGAAGTTTGGGTGGCCCTTGGAATAATGAACTTGCAATTTAGTGAACAACATTTTCTTGTGGAGCTGTTGATTGAAATGGCTCTTGTTTCGACTGACCAACCTAGATCATGAAATCTCATTCATATTATAATATTGCATGATCTTATTATTATTAAATTTGGTTTCCTTGGGAAACTTCACCAAATTTTGAGAACTTCTTTGATCCCCTTAATAAATGTCATATCATGACCCCTTAAGACATCAATTTACAGTTTAGGGTTATAGGATGGCTTAAGGGGATCTATATCTAGTAAGGTCCTGGGACAAAATGGCAAGGCTCAAGTGAATAAAATTTGAAGTTTCCCAAGGCAACAAAATTTCATTAAGGGCCTAGAAAAAAATGATGGATTTAGGGTTTATGGTAATAGGATGGCTTAAGGGAATAAAATTTGGTGGAGTTTCCTAAGGAAACCAAATTTCATTTTAAGGTCCTAGGAAAAAATGAATGCTTTAGAGTTTAGGGTTTAGATTTTAGAGTTTAGGGTTTAGGGTTTAGGGAACTTAGGGTGAAGTTTTGGTGGCCCTTGGAATAATGGACTTGAAAGTTAGTGAACAAAATTTTCTTGTGGAACAATTGATTGAGATAGCTCTTGTTTCGACTGACCAACCTAGATCATGAAATCTTATTCATATTATAATCTTGCACAATCTTATTATTGTTAAATTTGGTTTCCTTGGGCAACTTCACCAAATTTTGAGAACTTATTTGATCCCCTTAATAAATTTCATATTAGGACCCCTTAAGACATTGGTTTACGGTTTAGGGTAATAGACTAATTAGTTTTTGAATACTTTTGATTTTATGATTATAGATTGAATATTTTTGTAATAGAAACAAATAATTATGTATTATTAAGATTGAGTTTGATGTATACTTTAACTTGATATTTTTTTAATTGAATATAATATTATTGTATTTAACATGTTTTCATTAATATTTCCCACTTAAATGAATTTTATGATATAAAATGTATAATAAAGTTAGTTAATGTTGAATCTTATTTTATTTTGGATTGTTTGGAATTGAAAGAACCTAAAAGAAAGAAAAGAAAAATATTCATATCCTTTAGTGTCTAGGTAACTAGTGCAAATTGAGATTTTAGACTAAACTAGAAGCCTAATTAACAACTAATTGACTAGAATGAGAGTTAAGATTGTCAAAAGACAAGAGACAACACATGCAAACAAGAAATGGAAACAAGGCATGACTAAGAGATAAAAACATAAAATAGAAATTAATGCACATATTATCTAATTAAGTGACAATTGGAAATGGATTATATAAGGATTTAGGAATTTGCTAACTAAATTTGTAAATAAACATTGAAAATTTTATCAATTGTAATGATCCACTAGTCCCACAAGTAATCCTTCCCTTCATCCATAAGTCCTTAATTATTGTAGTGCTTTCAACTTATCCATGTATCTCTCATTTCTAATCCATTTTTTATAATATTTCTCATATAATTTTAGATTTGAAACTAATTTAATTGCCCTCCTTTATATATAGTGGTTGTAATTTTTTATATCATGGATTCCACTCAACCTTTTTTTCCCTTGTCTCCATTCATTCTTACATCAATTATTTTGATGTGTTTACATTATTTTTTATTTGATACATGAATATTTGATAAAATAATATCCTTTTACCATAAGCATAGTGGCACATGTTCCATTAATGCACTCTTTGATATTGGATATGATTTAACATCTTCCATGGAGCTTATTATTATTTTCCTTTATATTGTAGATTTTTTAACTTAACCATGAGTTTCATAGATATTTCATCTCTTAATATGGATAGCTTTAGTAATGATGATGTTGATTATTCTATGACTATTAGTGTTCCTTGCTTTGATAATTCTCTTATCACCTATGATTGTGCTTTACCTTTCAGTGATTTCCCTTATTATGATGCTTAATGAGAGAAACCTAGATGATCACACTTTTGGCATGCCTTCCTTATGAACATACTCAATAATTTTTAATTCTAAGATGTTTGTAACATATTGTTTTCTATTCTAATTATATCTATGTTCATAACGTTTAATTGATTATGTCTCTTGATGAATACACATTTAGATATATAATGTTTATCAAATCCTATTTCATGTCAATATCAAGGACCCTAATTTACAATGCAAATACATTCAATTTAAAACATTTAAGCAATGAAAATCAATTTTTTCCATCATCAAATATTCTTGAGCTTGAAATCAAGGTTTTCATTTGAATGCAAATTTTTTTGTTTGATTTCAATTTAGGGTAAATTAGCAAAAAAAAATGTTTGAATTGAATTTAGGGTTTCAAGAAAAAATTAGGGTTTTCAATGCAAATTTTTTGTTTCATTTCAAATTAGTTTCAATGGTTTTCAATTTAGGGTTCTCAAATGATTTTTTTTTTGTTTGATTGAACAATTTAGGTTTTAAAAGATAAATTTTGATCTTCAAATACGATTCAAGGATGTTTTTTTTGTTTCTATAGGGTTTTATTTCATTTTTCTTCTACCTCTACAAAGTATCAATTCTCTTATTACACCTAAATAAAATACATAAAACGCTAAATAAACTGAAAAAAATCATGCTTAAACCTACTTTTGTCTTATAAATTTCAAAAAAACACTAAAATGACACAAATAGAATTGGTGGAGGCACACCTGGAGGTCAGAGGTCACTGTCATTGTCACCGTTATCTTTGTTAAATCGGGATCCTAAGCTGCTAATGAATGAGTTTCATTTTTTCTTAAATAAATACAACTTGAAAATGAGATCCTATTTTGTAAAGATCGGGATCCTATTTCTTGTCCATCGGTTCGGGATCCTTTAATAAATGGGATCCCAATTTTAGAAAAGTGGGATCCTGTTTTGAATTTAGGCTTGAGATCTCGAACCTAAACAACATCCTGTTTATGAAAACCAGGATCTCATTTTTGCAATGCCAATTTCATTTTTTTGGCTAAGGAAAAAACTTCCACGTTTCATGGACTCAACTTCTTGCACTTACCCAAAGATGTCACATTGGAGAATTTGTTAGCCTTAACTTTCATAATCAATTTGAGTATGATTTTCCTATTAATTTACCATGTTGGTTGGATTCAATATGATTCTAAGTTGCATAACCCTATTGTGAAATCCTAGTGAAATTTGCATGTTCAAATAGTTAAATTTAATTTTTCAAAAAAATTAGTTCAATTTTTATGTTTAAATGGACTTAAAGGTTAAATGATTCATGTATTAAAAGATGCTTTGAAATGAATTGGGTGAATGAATTGAATTGTAAGAATAGTTGAGAGAATTGAATTAAGAAATGATGAAAATATATTTTATTAATATTTTAATTGGTTTTGCAGTTGGGTAAAATTCTAATTTTTGCATTGTTGAAAAGGAGAAAATTTGAAAGTTTAATATGAAATAGAATGAAAATGAATGTTTTCAAATGATGGAACATTGGGAAATGTGAATACATGAATTATGGGAAAGTATCATTGAATTTGGAAAATTTTAACTTTTTCATCAGTTTCGTGCCACACTCATTGGAGGGTGTGATGAGCTTAGTGTTTAAATCTTAGAGAGAGTGATGGGAGTGGCTCCCAATGTGAACCCCACCCAAAGTGGTGCATAGGAAATCATAGTGTGGAGATTTATTAGATGCACAAGACAATTGCGAGGGGGATGAATCAGTTGTACATTAAAACATCAAAACCCTCATTAGCATTCAAATCTCTATTAGCCCTTAAACCATTAATAACCATTAAACCCCTATCATACATTAGTAGAATGTAAAAATGTGAGAAAGAGTAATACAGAAACATCTAAACACATAATAACACTAGATTTATGTGGAAAACCAAAAAAGGGAAAACCCACAGTGAGGATTAGCTCAAAATATAAAGTAATAGCAACATCGAATATAATAGGCTCATTGTTGGAGGGTTCACTCCCAAAAAGAAAGAATGGCTCATAGCTAAAGGACTCACTATTTAGAAGAAATAAGAAGGATAAGGGATGACTCACTACCAATTTGAAATGCTAACAATGCATCTATCTTATGCTAAAGGTATAGTTCCACTATAGGACAAACAACTCATTCAATAGACTAAAATGCAAACACCTTTTGCTCACTGCATCTGGGAGTCATAGGAATTAAAGCACACATTTAGATCACCACACTTGATCACTTTCACATCTCTCACATCACACATACTCTACACTTAATTCACACAACTTGCCTTGTATTTGGAACAAAGAAAAATGGATTTTTAATCAAAGTGAATTGATCAAGATGATAAACCACTATGTTTTTCTTAGTTTTCATTCAATTATGAAGGCTAAAATGCATAAATAAAAATAAAAAATGGATCCTAACTATTATAGCAACAATAAGGGAAGTTTTGAGAGGCTGAAACAATGTGTACCTTAGAGAAAACTTGTTGTTTTTAGGTCACTAAGGACTCATTCGCCTTTATTGGCGAATGGGTCCATGTTAGGGTTTCTGAAAACTAACTTTTGGGTTTTGTTCCTTTATGTTTGCACTTCTAGCTCCTTGGTGATCAGTTTCCAAAAACCTAAAAAAAATATCATAAACTTATTTTTGTGTTCTTGCAATATGGATGACAACTTTGCAACTTGATAATTTTGACAATTTTGCTTCAATCTTGTACTCCACTTGATCTTCAACCTATGAGTCTGAAAACACACATCAAAGAGGAGAAAAACTTGTTGATTGTTATAGGATAGGGGTTTTCCTTGGTCAAATCCATTTTAGGTAATTAAACCTTGTGATGAAACAATGAAATAAGGACATGAAACATGAAACATGAAACTTGAAACATGAAATGATGATACCTTTGATGTCTTGGAATATAAATCTGCAAACTAACATGAGTGTCCATGAAGAATGTAGATATTTATATTGAATTAGATGTGAAACAATGATTGCAAATGGATCTTCAATGCTATATCAACAATCTTAGCTCAACAACATGCTTGATGCATTATGCCTTTGACATGATGATATGATCTTGAATTGCTGCAATAAAATTTCACTAATCTACCTTTGAATGCCTTTAAAATTCTCTTGAAGTTCTTTATGATGCTCTTATAAACTCTTAGGATTCTTGCATAATAATTCTTAGATTTCTTAGATCTTCTAGGATAAAACTATGTGAATTACCCTATATTTATACTAAGTCTAAGGATTAACCCTAGAATTCAAATAATCCAATCTGACTTAGATCTAGGATTGAAAATCATTAAAATCTTTCCAAAAATAAATTCAAAATGGGGTGTCCCAAGTAAGGAGGACCCATTCACCACCTTGGGCGAATGGGTCCTAGCACAATTTTCTAGGACCTAGCTTTGGGGAGGTGAAATAACATCAAAAACCAATCTCAAAAATGCCAAAAAAGGGGGTGTCCTAGGTTAGGACTCATTCACTAGTAGTGGTGAATGGGTCCTAGAATAGTTATCTAGGACTCCAACTTTGTAAATGTAGATGTTATGTAATATAATTAATGGGTGTTGGGATAGATCCTTGAAAAATTCAATTAATAAGGCTTAGATGTGAATTAAAGGGGCTAATTAATCTCAATTAATTAATGAAGCCATATATTAATGTGAAAGTGTAATAAAACACTTTACAACACCTTGAATAAGGCACAATTAAGTATATTTTATTAAAAATGGCCCTAGACTCAATGTGAATGTGTAAAAAAAATTACAACACTAAATCAAGGCAACATTAGGTTCATTTGTTGTTAATTATTTCCAAATACAGGAAAAATGTATACTTTTTCCATTAATACATTTTCCCCTCACTTTAATGAGATTTTTCCCCATGAAAAACTCACACTAAAGTAGGCATTCAAGACACTTAAGTATGCAACAATAATAAAAATACATAGTCATACCCTATCAAAGGCCAAGAAAAAACAATAAAAAACAAAGGATCAACCACAAGCATTCCAAAAAAACCTAGAATGTGGTTGTTTGTCCAAGAAAAGGGATCAAGCTTCGATAATCTATCCAACTTATGTGGATAGGTGATGAAAATACAGGGAGGAAAACAATTCACCTTCACAAATACAAGAGATTCTACTCACCTTTCCTCTCACAAACTCAATCTAGGCTTGATTCCAATTTTTCACCTAGTCACCCTTGTAGGTCTATAGACCTATTTTCTCCACCTTAACTCTAGATTTTCCTTAACAACTTCTACAACAAACCACCATTTTAGGCACCCATTTAGGTTTTCTTCAACATATCTCAAACCCTCATATGACTCTTTGAACTAAGCTTCTAGAAACAAGCAAATTACACTGTCCACTAGGCCAATTAGGCCAAATTAACAAAAAAACCCCCTTTTATTCTTCCTATCACATGCAAAAAACCATTGGGAAGCATTAAATAGTCTGCTAAACACCAATTCCACCACTTTTAGGGCATGCTAAACCCTCTAACATAACAAACCCCCAAATCCTCTCTTTTCACAAGTTAAGCAAGGGTTTATTGAAAACCCATTCTCCAAACCTTATGAAAACTTGAAACCACCCAAAACCTACCTTATTCTACGTATAAAAACTCAATTCACCCTTATATTATGCTGCCCCCAAGACTCTCATACACTTCCTTCATACAAACCACTCAACTTCACCCTTTTTCACTCTTTGTTCACTTAAGGCTTCTTGCCCAAACATGAAAATTACCACTCCTATCTTTTTCAACCTTCAAAACACATCAAAATACATCTCCACTCACTAATTCCACTTGGTTCTATCTGGTTCTCAAACAAATTCCTCAATCCACCAACCCTAGCCTTATTCTTAAGGCCTAATTTCAATGTTTTCAATAGGGTCAACATTTAGAATATTTTCAAATGCCTTCACGACAAAAAAATACTTGTTCCTACAAATAATCCTACCCTAACCAGGACCATTCCACTAAACTATAGCATGCATATTTGGTGGAATGGCCTCCTTAACACATTTTAACACTCAAAACCTTTAAACTCAACTTAAACAAGCAATTTCAGAAAATGAGGCTTAACTCCCTTCAAATTCAATATGAAACCTTCATACCAAGTGAAAATTACAACTAGTTCTTGCATTTAATGAATTCCACATAGGGTTGCATCAAATTTCAATTGTATGGGCCGTACAGTGGCCAAAAATGAAGATATTATATAGAGAATGATTGTAAAATAGTGCTATTTGATTGATTTTCTCTTTGAAATCCTTCAACAACCAGTAAATTTGAGTTTCTCACATATTTATAACTCATCCAATCCATCATAATTCATATAACTACCTTAACTCTAGATTTTCCTTAACAACCTCTATAAAAAACCACCATTTTAGGCACCCACTTTGGCCTTCTTCAACATACCTCAAACCCTCATATGACTCCATTAGACTAAGCTTCTCAAAACAAGAAAATTGTGTTGTCCACTAGGCCAATTAGGCCAAATTAACAAAGCAACCCCCCTTTATTATTCCTATCACATGCAAAACACCATTAGGAAACATTAACTAGTCTTCCAAACCACCAATTCCACCACATTTAGGGTGTGATAAGCCCTCTAACATAACAAACCCCAAAACCCTCTCTTTTCACAAGTTAAGCAAGTCTTTATTGAAAACCAATTCTCCAAACCTTATGAAAACTTGAAACCACCAAAAACCTTCCTTATTCTATCTATAAAAACTTAATTCACCCTTAGATTATTCTTTCCCCAATATTCTCACACACTTCCTTCGTAAAACCACTCAACTTCACCCTTTTTTACTCTTTGTTCACTTAGGGCTTCTTACTCAAACATGAAAATGACCACTCCTACCTTTTTCAACCTTAAACACACATCAAAATACACCTCCATTCACTAATTCCACTTGGTTCTATTTGGTTCTCAAACAAATTCGTCAATCCACCAACCCTAGCCTTATTCTTAAGGCCTAATTTCAATGTTTTCAACAAGGGAAATGTTGCTAATCTTTTCAAATGCCTTCACCACAAAAAAATACTTGTTCCTACAACTAACCCTACCCTAACCAGGCCCATTCCACTAAAATACATGTACAGTAGGTGGAATGGCCTCCTTAACACATTTTAACCCTCAAAACCCTTAAACTCAACTTAAGCAAGCAATTTCAAAAAATGAGGCTTAACTCCCTTCAAATTCAATATGAAACCTTCAAACCAAGTGAAAATTACTGGTTCATGCCTAAAATGAATTACATATAGGGATGCATCAAACATCAACTGTACGGGCTGTACAATGGCTGGAAATGAAGAAATTATACAGAAAATGATTGTAAAACAGTGCTATATGATTGATTTTCTCTTTGAAATCTTTCAACAACTAGTAACTTTGAGTTTCTAACATATTTATAACTCATCCAATCCCTCATGACACCTAGAACTACCTTAAAACTTCCCATGACCTTTGGGCTTCCCTCTACCTTTCAAATTTGAACTTTTTTTACAATATCTCAAGGTATATGTAGGATCATCATGGAAAAAACAGGCCCTTAAGTGGTGAAAAATTCAAAAAAATCAGAGTTAGGCAACTTGACATAAAAATTTGAATAAGTTATCTATATTATTTCAAAAATATGTAAGAATAGAATCTATAGCAAATTGAATTTAGTTTGTAAATTACTAGGTTTATTTTTAAAAAAAATCTATTTGGTAAAAATTTGAAATTTCAATGTAGTAGTACTTAAATTTCAGGGAAAAAATAAGAAGTATGTGTCTGTTTGACCTTTCTAGCCACAATAAAATTATAATTATTTTTTATAAGATTTTATATATAAGTAAAAGACTCATGTCTTGATGTGATGCATATGTTTTTGTAATTTTTTTCCAAGTAAATAATTTATTATGAATTTTTTATTACAACTTTTAAAAATATAAAAACTTGTATGTTTGACCACCTTAACTTGGTAAAAACTTCACGAAATTCATTTTTTTTTAATCCTATAGTATGCAAAGCATAGAATGTGACACATGTTTTGGATTCAAAAAATGTGATACCGTTTGAAAGCTATAGATGTTTTTCAATCAACCTATAAATCAGGACTTTAGTCATAATTCAAATAGAAAATGAAAATTATTTATTAAATTCAAAGTAAAACATAAATTATATTGGTGGAAAGTTGAGAATCTCCTTTAAAAATCCTTTATGTTTCATTAATTTTGGTTATAAAAAAAGTCATCAACCACATACCCTATGCATACCCATCATATCACCACTTTTTGGCCCAACATGATCTTGCACATACCCCTCATAAGACAACATTTAACAAGTTTGCAATATTTTACTTAATGACCTCACAATGACTCAAAAGCTCACAATCATTACAGAATGGCCCAAAATGGCATTATTTGACCTTATCATGACTAAAGAAACCTAACTAGACTCATTTCATCAAATGGAGCAACAACGTACTCTGCACCATTCACCTAGCCATGAAATCTTTCGAAGTCCCTTGGAAGTCTTCAACACTTGACCTGCAATAACTCTTTGATCTTCAACCCTTTGATGCTCCTCCTTATTCTTGCAACTACTCCATTGTGATCTTCATCTTTAACTTGGGCTTGGATTTGTCCATGCATAATAGCCCTTCTCTTGCATTTTCTTTTTGGATATACATCTCCATGCTCTGATTTGTCTTCATCTGCTGCATCCATCTACTTCCACTTTGTTCCTCAACTTTACTCATTACAAAATAGTCCACACCTTGGATTTCCTCTTTCATCTTAACTCTTGGTCTAACTCCCACCAAAATAACCATCAAAACAAAGAAGTAATAGAAGAATTCCTTCACTCTTTGCCTCTTATCTCTTCTCTTCACAATCAGCTTAAGGTTCTTCATCTTCTGAACCCCTATGCAATCAGGCTTTTCAACCTCTGTCATGGCAACATATGATTGCCCCTCAACTAGTTTTTTCACCCAAGGAAAACTCTATGTCTTAACCACAACATCACTTTTCTCCACTTCAATTGGATATTCCAAAAACACTTTGTATTTGGCCTTCTCTTGGTCTATCTCTGTCAACTTTTCATCTTCACCTCTTGGGGTAACTACAACCTTCTTCCTCTTCTCAACCTTTACCATTTCTTCCACCAATCTCTGCCTTTCTCCTTGGCTCACTGTATTCTCTGCCTTCTTTTCTTGCATTGGAATCTCTACATTTGTCATAACTATATTCTCAAATTCATTAATTTCTTGTCCCATCAATGGACAATGTACCTTGTCTTCCATCTTTTTTTATTGACTATCTACACTTTGCATCTGATATTCCCAAGGACCCATGTCCTGTCAAGTTTAGGAAATTTAATGCTACCAAATGATGACTATCCATCATCCTCTTACTTCTCTTCACCCACCTTCTCAAACTCTTTCTCTTTCCATTTTCTTCGGCTCTCTTTGCCTTTTATTCTTAGACTTTCAACTTTTCTCATCACTGTATTTGTAGACATACAAACCTTTTTCCTAGCAATGCTTGACTGCTCCTTATCCTCATTTACCTACAAGGGACATAATATTTCCCCCACCATGATATTTTCACTCTTTTCAAGCCCTTCATGGCTTTCCACAATCCTTTCACCTTCTTTTTCTTTATCCATTTCCTCTTTATTCATTCTCTCAGTCTTAAAGACCTCTTTGTTATTAGGTCTTCCATCTTCTTTACCAACAAATAACTGCTCCTCTTTATGCTCTTGTCTAATCAATGGACAATACTCTTCCTCCATGGTGACCTCACTAAGCCTTTATTGCCTTTCCTCTGACTTACCTTCACTTATCACCTTTTATCTTATTAGGGTCTTTGTCCCAAGAACCTTTACCTCACAATTCTTTATATCAAATCTACATACCTTTGACATGATAGTATTTGACTATCTTGCACCTTATTTTTCCTTCACTTGACTAAATCCAATCCCTCTCTTTTCTTCATTGTGCTTTACAAACTTTTCTTGATTCTTCATAGAGAATTTTTTCCTAATCTTTTCTCTCTTAGATCTCAGCACCAACTCACCATCCTCTTTGCTTTTTAACATTGCATCCTTGACAATACTTGTTGTCTCAACCCTTTTCTTCTTTGTAGTGGTTGCACTCTCACTGGAATTGCCTTCCTCATGCCTTATAAGCTCTTTTTTTCACTATATTATTACTCTTTCCATCTTGCTTTCACTACTGGATTTGACACCATTTTCTGATAGTCGTTCGTCAGTCGTTCAACAAATCTCTGTTGGAATAGCGACGCAATGGAAAAAAAATTTATGTCGTTGTTTTTTCGTCACAAGGCCGACGACAAATTAAACGTCGAAATAACGGCGAAGAATTGTCGGTTGGCAGCATCGTGAAATACCTTAGGATTTTGTCGAAATATCGACGAAAAACTTTGTTTATCCACCGACGAATTACACTAGAAGTTCATTGTCAGTTCGACGAAATGGGCAAGCATTAGCATGGAAACATGGAAAGTTCGTTGAAATAGTGATGAAATACTAATGTAGTAGCATCGAAAGAACACCAAAAGTTCGTCGAATGTGCGATGAAATAGGCAAGTAGTAGCATCGGAAGAACATTAAAAGTTCGTTGAAAGTTCAACGAAATTGACAGAGAGTAGTGTGGTGACAATGTCAAAATATTTGTTGGAAGGGCGACGAAATGGGTACGGAGTTACGACGAAATTGTCGTCATAGCTATAGCAACTTCGTTGAGGCTTTCTATTGATTTGTTGGTTGTTATCATCGAAATTGCGATGAAGAAGCAATATTTAAAAAAAAAAATTATATATTCGTGGAAATGTTCCATTGCGGAGACTGACGACTGATCATACATACAAACTACATATTGGTTTGATGCTTCAAATGATGCATTTCTTATATTGAAAAGTGCATTACCTTATTGAGCTTCTCTTTGTTTTGAGTATAGTTTAATATTCTCTACTTAACAAGGCCAACCACGTGACGGTGGAAGCTCATTTGGAACTCCCCCCACCTCACATCACTCTCAATTCCCCATACCCAATCATATAACATTAATCATTGATTCATCCATTAATAACATATAACATTCATTCATTCATCCATTAATAACATATAACATTCATTAATTAACATATTCACATTCATTCTTTAACATATAATAATTATTCTTTCAGATTTTACATATTATCAAAATATGGTTGTCATGATATGATTACAATCACTTTTTTGTTTCTTTTCAAAGCTACATAAAGCTAAAGTGAATTATCATTTTCTAAATCAATATCTGTCCCCTTTTATTTGTTTTCCCTCTGCTTGTGATCTTAATGCATAGATGAGTCTGCTCATGATGTGGCGTAGCTTCAAGGGGGGTCTACTGCAATAACAAAAATGTTAAAGCTGATATGTTTTATTATTATTGTTACAAGTATTTGATTAATTGAAAGAACATTAGAGTGGTTCTTTTTACCGATGGGTCACATCATGTTCCTGAATGTTATAGACTCATGCTCAACATGTTGAACAACTCTAAATCGATACTGCGGTTGAAACATGAAAGGTTACATTAATTAATACACCAATTGAAATTAAATATGTTTAAGAGAACATGAGGGTGGTCCTCTTTACCGGATGGGGCCACATCATGTTCCTGATCTTCTCTAGCCTGATCATGCTCAACACATTGATCATGGTCCACATGCTCTAAAGTTGAAACCGAAGGTTACATTAATTAATACACCAATTACAATTAAATATGTTTAAAGAACTTTTAGAGTGGTCTTCTTTTGCACGATGGGGCCACATCATATTCACGATCTTCTCTAGCCGATCATGCTCAACATGTTGATCACCTCTACATGCTCTAAAGTGCAGGGATGCACACCATGACCTTCATCTGCGTTCTACTCCACCCTCACTAGGCTGCATTCCAATGTCGTGTTATATAATATCCTTCCTTATATATTATCATTGCTTGAGTGTTTAAAAAAATAGGCATGTAATTACTTTATGGTGGAAATTAATATTGAATAGATTGCACAAGTATTCAATTTTTAATAAACTTTATTGAGTTTATTTACCTGCGTGTTGGATGCAATGGAAGATTGTGTTTTCCCAGTCAAGACTCTTAGGCGTTCAGCGACGGCTCCATAGCCTTGCTAGAAGGCAATCTTCAAGTCCTCTTATGTGGGAACTCTGTTGAATTCAGAGCCCTACATTTTTGCAAAAGATCATGAATTTTGCTTCTATGGTGTGATAACACCAAAATTGTTTTCAAAATATTATAATTTGGATGCAATATTTCATTTATTGATACTT
The DNA here is from genome assembly GCA_007258455.2 of Sequoia sempervirens. Classification (NCBI taxonomy): domain Eukaryota; kingdom Viridiplantae; phylum Streptophyta; class Pinopsida; order Cupressales; family Cupressaceae; genus Sequoia; species Sequoia sempervirens. Next base: position 45,989,757 of record VDFB02353493.1, read on the forward strand.
ACAATTCGTGCGGCTAATTTCATATAACTACCAAAGCCAAGTTTGTGTTGCCCGTGCTTTTCTAGTCTTGCCTTTGTTGCCTTCGATGTGTCGGGCAGCCTATGAAAATTTTGGAATACATTAGATTATGTAAAAAGAAAGAGTAATCAGTATATAATTACATTGTTGATAGTATCACACATAGCATACTACTTTTTTACAAAAAATTAATGGCATTTCCATAACGTACAGACATTGAGAGCATATAAAATATAGAGTTCAATCCATGAATTATAGAAAATAGATATTTGTTGGTTATATTCCTTATCAGCATTGCACACCAAAACATACTACCAACTACATAAATATCAGATGGTGACGGAGTTGTCTATGCTACCACATTTTCGCTTCATATGTCTACCAAAGCATTTTTATCAAAGCGGTTCACTGCCTTGCTGCTATGGCTAAAAGCCCTAAAATAGGTGCTTTCAAACAAGCTATGGTCTTGGAAAAAATCTATCAAAGCATAATAGTAAGCAATAGCATGAACAAAGCTGATTAGGCTACATTTCCATCTCAAAAATATTGGTCTCATGGTGATGGAATGCCATGACCGTCCATAACAATTTGCTTGTCATGGCATTAGTTGTAATTCCATCACCATGAGACCACATTTTACTGAAGCATTTTCAAATAGTTCACACTACCTTTTCTATGCTACACATTTTCATCTTTGCTATGGCTAAAAGTAAAAACCTAAAACAGGTGCTTTCGAACAAGCTATGGATGCTTGGAAAAAATCTACCAAAGCATAATAGTAAGCAATAACATAGACAAGGCAGTGAATTGTTTGAAAAATGCCTAAGCATCTTGATCTCCGAGATGATGGAATTCCACGCTGATAATCCATAGCAATTTGCTTGTCATGGAATTAGATCATGGCATTCCATCACGATGAGACTACATTTCTTTAAGACATATTTTTCAAGCAGTTCACTGCCTTGTCTATGCTACTGCATTTTTCATACATGTCTACCAAAGCATTTTATCAAACAGTTCATTGCCTTGCTGCTATGGCTAAAAGTCTAAAAAAGGTGCTTTTAAACAAGCTATGGATGCTTGGAAAAAATCTATCAAACATAATAGTAACAACGGCATAGACAAAGCGTTGGCCTTGTTTCAAAATTCCTCGAAATGTGGTCTCATGAGCCGAGATACCATGACAATCCATAGAAATTTTGCTGCCATGGCATTCGTTATGGCATTCCATCACCATGAGACCACATTTATTTGAAGCATTTTTTCAAATAGTTCACTACCTTTTCTATGCTACCACATTCTTCATACATGTCTACCAAAGCATTTTATCAAGCAGTTCAATGCCTTCATGCTATGGGTAAAAGCCTAAAACAAGTGCTTTTGAACAAGCTATGGATGCTTGGAAAAAATCTACCAAAGCATAATAGTAAGCAATAACATAGACAAGGCGATGAATTGTGATGGAGCCTCAAATTTACATCCGAGATTTCTTTTATTATTGGCTGGTCTTGTTTATCTGAGTGGTGCCTAGGGCTGGAGTTATTACTTTGCTTTCATAAACCCTTGGTTTTCTGTCTTTGGTATGGGTCTGTTCTATTGTTAGTTTTTTGAGAAGGTTTTTAAAAAAGAAAACAACCTATGTCTCATTAACTCGTCTAAGGCCTGGCCCCTTTTAATAAAATGATAAATATTTAATTTTTGGCTTCCTTTTATTTACCAAAGTCTGCGTCGGGTTTGTGCCTTATGTTTTTAAAACAACCTTATGTCATCGAACTGTCGTTTCCCTAAGCCGCATCCCCTTCCTCGAGTTTTTCCTCCTAAGTAATGTTTAATGTTTTGCAGGGGTTATTTGATAGCTGTTGATCTCCTCGCAGATACATCCTGAAAGATCCCTGCCATGTCGCTATCCCAACTTGAGCCATCGCGATATCGTGGGCGATCACCACATATCACAGGTTGCTGATGTCCGAAAAGAAAATAAAATGATTTAATAAATGCATAGGACTTTAGTGTGTTATCAAGTGGGTTACTAAATCGCCTGAGCGGTACATGTGTTTATAATCAACAGTGATGTTTTAATATTGATGAAAAAGATACTTAGCGAATAGGCCTTAAGACTGTCCCTTGTTTTACTTGATCGTGGTCACCGATGAAGAGATTAACGGTTTCCCGCTATCACGCAATCCTGACTTGAGCAATCGCGATATCGCAGGTGAGCGCCATGTGTATCTTCCTGGCACTGCATATAATGGTGGGCCCTGGGGATGATGTGGAAGGTGTTGTCAGCATTTTTAAGGAGGACCGTTCGATGATCTGACTGAAACAAGAGATCGATGGTGGAGATTTAAATCTGCGTCAAATACAATTGAAGGTGTTGGCACTGTATTCAAGTAGGCTTTAATGGTGGATGAGACATCTATTGCCAATGTTCATAAAGTTCAAGTGTTTAATTGTAGACTACTTTCACCACTAAGGCATTCAAGCATCTTCAAAGCAGTCCAGAGCTAGAGATAGAGCTTTCAAAAGAAATTTTGGCAAGAGTTTGATTTTCTACAGAACACAAATTTTCGTGAGTTATTTTCTTCATCACTATTCTTTCTGAATGTGTTTCTTGCGAAAAGCTTTGCTGTGTTGATCAGGGTTTTTCCGAATTAAGATTTTAGGGTTATTATTTCTCTTGAATTGTGGGAAATTGCAAATTCTATTGTGTTTTCATTTTGTGTAGCACTAGTCTATTCACAATTTGATTTTCTGAGAAGCGCTAGTTGTTTAAAATGACGCCAAAAAAATAACATTCTGGCCATATTGACTACATGCAGAGGAATCTGTATGATGATTTCCTTGACCAATTTCTCCAGTCAACAAACGACAAGAATAGGGGTTTGGTTTTGATGAGAGGGATAGCCTTAGGTGAAGGGTTGAGATATAGAACCTACAACATTGCAGATGCTAGGGTACCAATGACGGGTTTAGAACTATTTAGAAGATGGTATGGCTAGCGAAATGCACTTCATCCTTTTTAAAATGGTTGGAGGTATGATATGGGAAAGCTTGTAGTACCGAATGTGCTCCTTGATGTTGATCTCCTCCTGGCAGTGGCTGCAAGATATGATCCTATCACAAGGGTTATAAGGGATAATGATGGTGAGGTTTTACTGAATGTAAATGTAGATGTAATTCAGAGGGTTTTTTATTTGAGTGAAAATGGCTTATTGTTGGTCCAGATTGACTTGGAGGAGATGAAACAAGAGTATGCCAAGATTCAACCTTTTTTCAGATCAAAATTGCTTCCTCCTCATCTAGTCAGGTTGGGCAGTTCCACGATTCATATCAGCCCGACTGATCAGGAACCTTTTGGGTTAAACTGTTTTGCTAATCATTTCTTGGCAACCTTCTACTCACTTTTCCAAATTTTAGGTTTCAGTCCTAATACTGTGATGCCCATTGCCTATATGTTTATGGGGCCTCAGATTCAGCATCCCAATTTCTCTGTAGTATATGATTATGCTTCTTTCCTTGCTGAAAGAATGCATGAGGGTTTGTTAAACTTATTTGAGGGGGACATTAGTGTTCCTTTCTTTTGGTACTCTTTGTTAATGCATATGTTCTTGTATGAGAATGTTGGCTTCTTCTTAGAGAATATGGAATTGAGGCAAGAGGTAAATGGAGAAATGCTACCAGTACAGGCCTGGAGTGCAGATATGTCTTACAACAAGAGGGATGCTAGCTATGTGTAGTTTGACAACTACTTTGCTTCTAGGCTTAGGGCTAGACTAATGGTAAATATGCCAAGAATTCTTAAGGATTTGCATGATTTCCTCCGGCCCAAAGTAAGAAGGTCTGAGTTAAAAGTATGTCATAATTGGGGTGACATCATTCCATACCCTGTAAGCACTATCTTAAGGGTTTATGGTTTCCAAGGAACCCCCCATATTCTTCCATACAATGTACCATCAAGAATGGTATTTGCAGAGGTTTTGTGGTAGGTGGGATGCATCCATGGAGATAACCTGA